>JAQZBX010091478.1:0-12386 GCA_029593785.1 Cabassous unicinctus
ACCAGTGCCACCTCGGTTCCTGGTTTTTTTTTTCGGAGCATTTCGTCTTGTCTCTCCCCTGCGTCTCTCTCCTGTTACGTCATCATCTTGCTGCCTGGCTCCCGGGGCCTGGCGGCTCACCGGCACACAGAGCCTGGCAGCCCATGCGCCTTCTGTATATATGTTTTTTATTTTACCGGGAGGTCCCGGGGATCGACCCCAGGTCCCTCCATATGGCAGACGGACGCCCAACCATTTGAACCACATCCGCCCCCTATGTAATTTTTGGTGTTGATAAAAGTGATGCATATTCAGAAGGGAGAAAAAAGATAATTAGCCCCAGGGCTTGATAGACGTCAATTAATAGTCATCCAGTTAATCTAAAATCATACAAATAACCAATTACCATTATAATGAGAACTTTAATTTTTGAACTTCTTATCCAATTTCTTTCAATCATTGTTGCAAAACATTTGAGACAGCAATGCAGAAGGTATTTTATAACTCTGTCAGAGCTGGTTGCATCTGCAGGGAACTAAAAACACAGCAGATCACACATGTAGCGTCATCTCCTTTTTAATCTGGGCAATATATAACTTCAGCTTTGAAAAAAGTTTTGTGAAAGAGGATACCTAACAACTTTTAGTGATTTAAAAAAAAAAAAACTTTTTCAAACATTTGTGATAGAAAACCTGCCCAAGTACATTTTTTAAAATTTAAAACACTAATGAAGGAAGTTCTTAATGCGTAAAAGTGTGTGGGGTGTTGTGGTATATTGGAATCCCCTTATATTTTTTTCAATTTTATTGATACACATTAATAAAGCATAAATCCACCCAAGAGTACAATCAATGGTACTTGGTATAATCATGTGTCTGTGTGTTAATCACTCCAATCACTCCCAGAGCACTTTCATTATTCCAATAATAATAATAAACAAGAAACAAACAAACAAAACTCATCACCTCTCAATCTCTCTGCCTTGCTTGCCATACATAGCTGCTATTTTTGTTCCTTCTCTCTAGTATGTTTGTATTTATATTCTGTAAAAACAGTCTTATATATGCAATATCCCCCATATTTGTGTTTTACATGAGATTTGATTATCTTATTCAGTCCCATTTTACAGTTTTTAGCTTTCCTTCTAGTAATATACATGACCTTAGACTTTCCCTTTCAACCACTGTCATACCCATACAATAGCACTGTTAGTTACAAACACCATGATATGCTCTAACCATTTCTATTCATTTTCAAAGATTTGCAAACAGCATTTTAACCTATTCTGCCCAAATTAACCCTCAGCTTTCCATTCTCTACCCTCCTTCTATTTTCTGGCGACTTATATTCTAATTATTAACTCCATGAGTTTATACAGTATATTTAGTTCATAATAGTGCAATATTCTTTTGTGTCTGGCTTGCTTCACTCAACATAATGTCCTCCAGGTTCATCCGTGTTGTCATATGTTTCATGACTTCATTTCTTCTTACTGCTGCATAATAGTCCTTCGTGTGTATACACCACAGTGTGTTTATCCATTCATCAGTTTATGGACACCTGGGCTGTTTCCAACTTTTGGCAATCATAGATAATGCTGCTGTGAACATCGGTGTATAGATGTCTGTTCATGTCTCTGCTCTCAGTTCTTCTGGGTATATACCTAGTAATAGTATTGCTGGGTCACATAGCAAGTCTATATTCAACCAAGTCCATTTAAAAAATTTAGTCATTTTTATTGATACATGTTAATAAAGCATACAATCTATTTGACATGTACAATCAATGGTATTTGGTATAATCACATAGTTATGCATTCATCAATTAAATCACCATTGGAGTATTTTCATTATTCCAATATTAATCGTAATAATAAACAAAAAAACCCCACAAATAACTGTACCCCTTAATATTCATCTCTTAATCTCTCTAAGCTTGTCCTGCAATACATAGCTGCTATTACATTTCCATCTCTCTAATTTATTTTGTACATTCATATTTTTCTTTTCTTAAGCATTTTTAAATTTTAGTGATACATATTAATAAAGCATAAATTCATCCAACGAGTACATTCAATGGTATTCGGTGTAATCACATGTTTGTGCATTTATCACCCCAGTCACTCCCAGAGCACTTGCATTATTCCAGTAATAATAATAAACAAAAAGCAAGCAAACAAACAAACAAAACTCATCCCTCTAAATCTCTCTATGCCTCACCTGGCATAGATAGCTGCTATTCTTTTTCCTTCTCTCTAGTATATTTGTATTTATATTTTGTGAAAGCAGTCTTATATATGCAATGTCACCCATATTCATGTTTTACATGAGGTTTTACTTTCTTATACAGTCCCATGTTACAGTTTTTAGCTTTCTTTCTAGTAATATACATGATTTTAGACTTTCCTTTTCTAGCCACTGTCCTACCCATACAATAGCATTGCTGGAATGAAATTGTCCTGTATGAAGTGAATCTTGGTAAAGGAAATTGAAGGCAGTAGCTATTAGTAAGATTGCTGTTTGAACTCTGCAAGTCTCTCTGTGTGTGGCTTTTGCTGTTCAGGGCCTTTTCTGCTTTTCCTCCCCCATCCACTTTCCTCTTCTACCTCTTCTTAAAGAGATTGCCCTGTTAGTTGATGGTGATTCATTTCTACTAATGGTGAAAAAGCATTTTCATCCACCACTCTGAGGTAGTATTAATCTGCTAGGCCTTCATAAATTTCATTGTGAAGAGCCTTAATTTGTTTCCATTATGAGAACTTTTGAGCACATCCAGTTATCATAATCAAAAAACACTTAACTGCATGTGTGCTATGCCAAAAGAATTACAGAGACCCATTTTCTGCCCTCTGAGTGTTCAGGTTTAAAAGTCAGTGCCAGGTTGTGTGGATCACTGTGTGGAAGGACAGAATGATGTATGATCTTGGTGAGCAATCCTGGGGTCAAGGTTTCAGGCCAAATCAGAGGACCTGTGTCACAACTGAGAATTTCAAGGACCTGGATGGTGATATGAGAAGTCCAGCCAGGCTGGAGAAACAAGCAGAAACCTAGTTATTATGCATATATTTGGAAACTACATCCAGAGGATCAGGCACAGCAAGAGGGCACAGGCAGGAGTGGAGTCCAAGCATACAAGCAAGTTGGTCAGAATTTAAATCAAGCAAGAATAAACAGGGAGTAGAATTTTGGCCCAGATTCAAAACAGGTAGGCATTTCTACCTCATAACACAGCCGTGATGGGAATCTATACTCTTTCCCTTGACACTGATTTTAAACAACCTTAACAGTGTATTTGGATCACAGATAACTGGTTTGATTTCCTTAGGTGAGGCAGACTGCTACAGATGCTTTGTATTACAGAACAGACTGGGATCTTGGGGTGAAATCTTGTAATTTTACCTTTGAGACAATATTAATATGAACAAAGTATTAATTTGTAGGTCTAAATGAAGTCCAGTGTCTTAGGATTTTTGTGTATTGTCTGGATATTTTCTTTGGATTTCCTCTTAGCAATGAAAAACAAAATACTGTCTGACACCCACTAAAGCAGATTTTAATATTTCCTACCTAGGGGGAAAATTGGCATCTGAAGAGAACTTTTTTTTTTCAATTGCTTAATCCCTAAGAGCAAATAGATATTCCAGAAGGGGATCTTGGATTGTGGCAAATTCTAGGTGATCAGTGACTCTTTTCTGTGCTTAAGTACCAATTAGTCCTTGTTTTAGAAATATGTGATTTTCAATTTTATTTATTTTTAATTTTTCTGGAGGAAATGTCATCATCCCTTTAGTTTTAGGAGTTCTCCTGGAACTCTAGTCATCATTTAGTTTCATGGATATTGGCCACAACCTTTGTCTCAACCAAGACTATGATACTATTTCTGCATAATGTCAGCAGTGATCTCATGAACAAATACTACTGCCCTTTCAGGAATAAAGATAAACACAGTTTCTAGGGTGAGTGAGAGGGGTGGAGACAAAGACTTAAAAGGATGCTTAACAAGCTGTTAGTTTCTTTCCATGGGATTATACCTCTGTGGCATGTGGAAGAATTAAGGATTAGCTTGATATTGTAGCAATGAGCCAGAGAGTATCATTTGGAACCCTGGAGGCTGAGGTGGTGTAGAGTGGAAGACTGTTCTAAAGAACTCTGGGAAAATCCAAGAAGTATCTTAGGGCTTCACTTGAGTTTCACAGAAATATGTTATCAGTGACACTTGGAGAATTGAATTGTGCCCTGGGTTCCTAAAAAAGTGAAAAGTAGAAATGGGAGAGAAAGCGAACCAGCATTTATAAATTTGTTCTTTATAATGATGTTAGTAGTTATATATTATCACCTTTGTTTTACAGTTTAATAATCCAGAGCTCAGAGAGTTTAAGTAACTTTAATTAAGCACTTTGGTTAAGAATTAGTATTCTGGAGGCAGAAGGAGCTGAGCTTGAATTCTGGCTCCCTCTGATTTCTAGCAGTGTAACCTTAGCATAGCTACTTAATTTTTCCATTCTTTGCTTCCTTTATCTATAAAATAGGGATAATATTACCTATAATGATAAGAGTTCTGTGGATTTTTAATGTGATAATGTGTATAAATCAGCACATTTCCAAACTCTTACTAAGTGCTTAAAAAGGGTATCTGTTTTGTAATTGTTAGCACCATCATCATCACTACCATCACTAAGATCTGTCAGACACCAAAGCAGAGGCTGTTTCCACAACATCATTGTGTCTCCTAAGTGTAGTTACAGTGATGGCAAGGGTGATGGTGAGAAGAGTTAGAGAAAATCGTTGTGCACAGCTGAAGATGAAAAGATAAGGAAGTGAGAAAAAGGAGAGAGATAATTTTTTAAAGGATAAAGGGAGCTTTATATTAAGAGATGAGGTCATTAAAAGGCCACCTCTTGGCAAGTGGCTCATGGACCACACACAGTATGTCCTTTTGTGCTGGAACAACCCTTACTTTCTATCCCCAAATGTCTCTAGATTATAGAGGAAAGCACCACATTCAATCAGTCAATGAGATTGATCAATAGGCCTTAAAATTCTGTTTGACAAAGCCAGATATGTGGAACTCATCTAATAGTTCTATCTCCCAACTCTGAGGGAGTTTTTAAACTGAAACTTTCATGTTTTAGTTTTAAATTAAAAACTAGTACTAAAGGCCATGCACAAGCAATGAAAAGCAGGGTCAGTACAGTATTTTTTATCTGCCTTTATGATTAAATCAAATCAGATCCATAACCCATGGGATACAAGGAATGATCATTAAGGTATCAAATAAATAGAGAGATACCTACATATATACACACATACATACACAAAATCAGTTAAACTCCCAATTCACAACACTTATCAAATAAGTCTTGCTCCATGGATATTCTATGTGCCCAAAATACCTCAAATAATGCAAATGCTCTGTGAAACTATCATGTTGGGCCATTTTAACTCACTTTCAAATCATTTGCATATCTTTAATGTTGCTTTTTATTCAGTACAGCAATACCCAGCAAAATAGCCACGTATGTGCAACCGTTGGAAAAGGAATGATTCAGATATGTCTACAGGTACAAGAAAGCTAACTTCTTGTAAGCCAGGTGGAGCTAGCCTAATGAATCATATCCTCTGTACTTGTTCCATTAGTAATTGATCACTGTTTGTCCTAATTAATTCTCAGTTCCTCTCCAATTCTCCAAGGGGGACCAACCAGATGCCTTCCACCTGAGAAATCCCTGGTTACAAGCTTGAATTGCTTCCATGAGTATTGAAGTCCATCATGTAAAACTGTAAGACTAGAGATGATGAAGATTTAACCCTTTTTACCAGGTGGGACTTTAAGTACGTGGGTAGCAGATGACCACAGACTGAGATTTGAGCTTTTAACCTGGTGGGATGGCTGATACCTTACCAAGGCAGTGTTTTCTTTATTCAATAAGTGGTAGAATTTCCTTAATATAAATAGAGGGATCTCTATAAATGTATGTTTAGACTAGTACATCAGTAAAGCTGCCATTTCGGAAAAAAATAATACATGAAAATGTGAACCCATGAAATTTTAAAACAATGCCTATAAGGAAAGAAATCCTTAATGTTAAGCAAAGCAGTCTATAAGATTTAATATTAGTAGAACAAGATAATTGTTCATTTATCTAATATCATTTTTCAAAACTTCCAGTAGTAGGTTAATCAAAATGTAGAGAATTAGTGAAATAAATTATTTCTATGTGTTTTGATGTTTGAAAGTTTACTTACTTCAGGTCTCTACTAAAATGTTCTTTTACCAGCCAAGCCTTATCCCCTCCAGCACTACCTAGTACTGACCTTGCTTTGTTTCTCCTCAGCACCCATTGCCCTCTAACATACATTCTATTTTACTTGTTTATTTGTTTATTATGTGTCTTCCCTGCTGATTCTAAAATGAAATCTCCATAGGGCCAAAAACTTTGTTTTAATCATTATTGTATGCTCAGTACCCAGAACAATGACTGGCACACAGTAGAGGCATATATATATATTTAGTGAATGAATAGATGAATGACAATAAATGAATGAATTTAAAGTCAAGCTGACTTAAAATTTGAATTTAACATTAGTTTTTAAAGTAATTTCAATTAAGTGTAATCAAAGTAGATCACTTTATAGTATATAAGTTCTCATTTTATTTTTCTATAATCATCAAGATATAAAATACTATCACCTAAGGGGACAAATCTTCATGTTAATACTTGATGTTATCTAAGATAATTAATTTTAAGTAATTATGCCAAATTTGCTAACTATTCTTATATCATTAATCAAGATAATGAACCCTGCCATTGATAACACTATGATTTACTAACAACTTACTCTTTGATTTCAGTGTTTATTTCTGTTTTGAGCTGTTAAGTAATATTTTAGAAAGAAAACAATGGTGATTAAATTAAACAAGTGAATTTAGAACATGTGTGCATTAATTTTTAAATATAAACAAGTATATCTCTTTTTCAGTATGGTAAAGAGAATCTTAGGCTTGGGTCGAATTCTATTGGTTTTACCACTTACCAGCCATATGACTTTAGATAAAACACTAAATATTTCTGAGCCTCAATTGCCTTATATATAAACTTAAAATAATAATTTCTGCCCTGCCTAGCTATAGGATTACTGAGATATGAGATACATTAAAAAATTCTCCATGAAATGTAAAGTTCTATTCAACTGTAAGAAGTTATAGATTCAAGTAAATACTTTCATTTGCCAAATGATTTTGTATTAGAGTTGGAAGTTTTGTTTAAAAATGTGCAATATACCCAAATGGTTCTTTAGAATGAAGCCAAATGAAGGTAGGAGTATGTTAGTGATAGAAGACACACAAAGACAAAGAAGACATTTGTGGGCCAGACATACTTTGCTAAGAAAGTAGTCATCAGTTACAGCTTCTTCAGAAAGGAATAAAGAAAGGTGAAAGCTAAAAAGCCATTGGGCTTCTCTTTTGGGAGGTTTTAATAATGTGGCACTGGAAACTAAATTTCAGATGGTCAGAGAGAAGGTGGAAACATAGACATGAACATAAAGCACTTTATTGCATGGTTTGGAAATCTGAGACCTGCTGATGAACCTGGGAAAACCTTGACATCGGATCATTGATATGGAGGGAAGGGACATCTGGACCAGCATGCAGAAGGGTGTTTGGGGATGATAGGTCAATTTGCTGTTATATAAAAGACAATGTTTGTGTTTGTGAAAACCTCTAAGGCAAGGAGGAAAAGAATAACGGAAGCTGAGGAGATCCAAAGCCAGAGGCCTAAGAAACTGGATCCTCAGTCAAAACAGATAGCAATAAGGTTATTAACCGAGTGGCTAAGAGAACTTAGGGGGAATCCTGGGGTATACCTGGGGGTGTCAGATAGTTTCAAGATCCACATCAGTATATGAAAGGCCATTGATTTCTGTGAGCCAATATATCTTCTCTATTTATGGGTATCTCTTTTAAAATTGCTGAACCAAGGTAGACAGACAGGATGGATGAAAAGAAGTTTTAGTTTTACCCAATCTTTACCATAAAAAATGTTTTAATGATGAAGGGCTAGTATTATTAGTGATAGATTTTGAAAAATATGTAGTTTCCAGTTGAATACTTGATAGATTGACCTTCCTTAAATCTCTCTTCAGTGGTATAGAATACCTCAAGTACTTTGTTTCATCTACACTATTGTAGAACTTTGTATGTGAACCCCAGCAGCATCACCACAATAATGTTTATAATAACTAACTTACATTGAGCACATTTTGTGTATGCCATGTACTTTAATAAGTACTTTACATGAATTATCTCATTGCATTAGTCAGAGTAAGCCAGGTCCTATAAGAGCCAATCCAAACATCTGAGTAGCTTATCACAATAAGTATTTATTTGGCACTAACATCACAATCTCATGAGGGCCAGTGGGAGGGGCTCTTCTCCACATAATTATGTAAGGACTCAAGCTACTTCCATTTGGTGGCTCTGCCTTCTTCTAAGTCCTAGTATTTTCACCATTTAGCCAGTGGATGGTAAAGAGGGCAAGGATAACACATAGGACGTTTTTATGGGTAATGCCTAGAAGTGGCACATAACAATTCTGCTCTATTTTAATAGCAAGAACTTAATTGTGTGGCCATACCTAACTGCAACAGAGGCTGAGAAATGTAGCCAACCTGTGTGTCAAACCAAAGGAGTAGAACAGGTCAACACCAATAATGGTGAGCATTAGCTATCTCTAGCACACTCATTTGATTTTCACACTAACTCAGTGATGTAGATGGCATCATTGACCCTATTTTACCAATGAAGAAAGGGTGAATAATTTGTTCAAAAACATATAAGTAGTCTATATAACTAAATAACTCTAATGAATGTTTGAAATATGTGAACCATCACTCAAAGATGTGGAAAAGCACTAAGTTTGACTAAGTAATAAATCAAAACATTTTGTTTGGTTTTAAATTTTTTTGCTAAAGGAAGGAAAGAATAAAAGAAGGAAGAGAAGAAGGGAGGGAGGGAGGGAGAGAGGGAGGACAAATATGAATACCAAGCTTTTTGAGAAGGAGTTGGATAGTTTTTGTCAGATTCAACCTTACGTTTACTTGGTTTTTTTTATTTTTTATTTTTTTATTTTTATTTTTTTAATATATATTTTTATTTTTAAAAATATAATAGATTACATAAATGTTACATAAAAAATATAGGGATTCCCATATGCCCTGCTTCCCACACCTCCCACACCCTTCCACATAAACAACATCGTTCATTAGTGTGGCACATTCATTGCAATTGATAAATGCATCCTGGGGCTTTGCCACTGAGCATGGACCATAGTTCACATTGTAGTTTGCACTCTCTCCCACACAATTCTGCATGTTATGTGACGATATAAAATGGCCTATATCTGTCATTGCAGTGTCATTTAGGATGATTCCCAAGTCCCGAAAACGCTCCCGTATTACACCTGTTTTTCCCTCTCCCTGCTCCCAGAGCCTCCAGTAGCCACTGCCTCCACATCAATGTTGTAATTTCTTATTGCTAGAATCACAATAAGTCTATCGTAGAATACCAACATTTACTTGTTAATACCAGCTTATTTAGCATCAGAGTTTTTTCCCTCATTGACATAAAAGAATACCTTGAATGTGTTTGGATATGGTAATATCAAAGTATATGAAGTCCTTAGGCTGTGTCAGCTTGAGCATATAAGGTAAGCCGTATGTTCATGAAGACAAAATAAACCCATCTTGGAATTGGAGTCCAGTTGTCTATGTTGAGAATAAGCTAGAGGTTCAAGGACTGGGATACTGTTTCCCATTGGACTAAGGAGTTCCTGAAGTGATCCAGGACAGAAGGGATGGGAGAGTCTCCTTTCCTTTATCTGAGTGGCTATAGTGTTGTACATAAATTGTAGTAGGCCGCCAGCTGTATATTGTGTCTGGGAGGAATTTAAAGCAATTTAGATTGGCCCTCCTCTTCCCCATTGTACCAAATCAAATGATGCATTCCTAGGTTTAGAGTATGCAACAAACAAACATTTATATTTACCTACTCTTATATTGTTGAGTTCATTTTCTTTTTCTAAAAAATTTTAGTAAAACTGTTGAAGTATATCTTTCATACATGACACATATAAAGTAAGTGTATAGTAAAAGTTGTAAACTTACAAAACAAACAAGCATATCATCATACAGGGCTGCCCTACATCACCCCACCACCAACACCTTTCATTGTTGTGAAACGTTTGTTACAAACTGTGAAAGAGCATCATCAAAATGTTACTACTAACTATAGGCTATATTTTACATTTGGTGTATTTTCCCCCCAACCCACCTGATTATTAACACCCTGTATTAGTATTATATAGTTGTTATAGTTCATGAGAGAACAGTCTCATATTTGTTCTGTTAACCACAGTACATCTTTCACCACTGGATTCCCTTTGTTATATAGCTCCATGCTTTGTATAGTTCAGTCAAAGATATACACTCAATGGCTTTCATTTTCATCACAAAGTTGTGCTGTCATCACTTCAATTTTAGAACATTTTCATTACTCCAAAAGGAAAAATCTCACAACTCCCTTATATCCCCCTTTTCTTGTGCCTTAGAATTGATAGAATATCTTTTTGCCGTTGCTGCAAAAATATTACAGTGTTACTGTTAACTATTATCCATAAGTTACATTAGTTGTACTTTTCCCATGTATCACTATCATCTTAACACTTTATTAAAAAAAGGGCATTCTTATATTTATATTATTAACCAAAGTCTTCATGCACCACAAAAATCACTATATTATGCATTCCCTATGTTATTCTTTTGAAGTTGAGAATTTTTGTTACTTTTTTTTTAATTTTAAAGAAGCTTTAGATTACACAAATGCTACATGAAAAATATAGGGGATTCCCTTATGCCCCAACTCCTCCCCCTCCACGCTTTCCTACATCAACAAAATCTTTCATTAGTGTGGTATATTTGTTACAATTGATGAACACATATTGAAGCGTTGCTACTAACCATGGACTAGAGTTTACATTATAGCTTACACTCTGCCCTGCACAATGTTATAGGTTATGACAAAATGTATAATGGCTTGGATCCAGCATTGCAATGTCATGCAGGACAGTTCCAATGGCCTGGAAATGCCCCCATGATATACCTATTCTTCCCTCTCCCTCCCCTCAGAACCTCTGGTGGCCACTACCTTTAGATCAATGACAAAAGTTCTTCTATTGCTAAAATAATAATAAGTCTATAATAGAAAAATAAGTCTACTTTAGTCCATTGTTCATTCCCCAATCTTGAGGAATTTAGGGTGGTGAGGCCCACTCCATTTCTAAATGAGATGGGACTTAGATCCCATGGGTCAGATGGATGGAACTATCTTGCTTGCAGTTGCACACACTTTCTGTTCCTTGGGATGGGTGTTGTGCATCATCATCTCCTTGTTAGTTGTCCTGGGTCAGTTCAGTGACCTGGGGAGCAGGTGTTGCAACTCTGCTGAGATTCAAGGCTCAACTGGCACATGAACAGACCAAAGATTTAATTCTCTGGGACATATATTTAACAAGTATAGTGCTAATTATACATTCAAATAAAAGGGGCAGAAGAGCCATGTGTAGGGAAACTATCAATGAATTTAACTCTGTTACACTGGGGAACATAAATTCCAAAGCATGGCCCACTGACAGGGTGCCGAATTCCTGAGCTTGTCTGCCCTGCTTATAGTATCTAGATGTCTCTAGAGACCACAGGAGCCCTGCTGTTTGAGGCACTGTTTACTATGACAGTTAATGAGATCCTGCTGAGACTTGCATAAACATAAGCTCTGAAATGACCTCCTGACTCACTTTGAAATCTTTTAGCCATAAAAACTCATTTGTCTTTACCATTTCCCTGTTTTGGTCATGGTCTTTTTCTAGATGCATTGCTAGTTGGTGCTTGGTAATAATCCTTCAGTGCCAGGGAGGCTCATCCCTGAGAGTCATGTCTCAAGCCGGAGGTGGGGGAAGGTAGTGTGTTTGTATGCTGAGTTTGGCTTAGAGAGAGGCCACATTTGGGCAACAAGGAGGCTTTCAGGAGGTAACTCTTAGGCAGTATACAATACTAGGTTAAGTTTCAATTTCACAAGAAAAGGTTTATAAGTACAATCATCAATATCAAGGGCCTGGTGTAATGGTCTGTCTTCTTTCACTAGGCACTGCCCATGTACTCAGGGGACTCTTGCCATTCTATTAGAGAATGTAGCAGAATATTCCAGGATGGGAATTCAATATTCTTTCAGTTATTGTGTGTGTCTCCACCCACTGAGACAACGCCTCATGAACACCTGAACATGTTCATATGCATTATAGGCATGCCCCAGGTGCACCCCTCCCTACACATCTCTCATTCCCAACAACCTACACT
>JAQZBX010091479.1:0-12386 GCA_029593785.1 Cabassous unicinctus
TGTTTCTTACTTTGTTTTGTTCTCTCTGTGTTTGATTTATTTTCTTTTCTAGATCTTCTATTTTTAAGGTTAAGCCTCTGAATTGAAGTCTTCTCTTTTACTGTGAGCATTTAGAGCTATAAATTTCCCTGTCAGCACTGCCTTTGCTGCAACCCTAAGTATATTATGCTGTATTTTCATTTTCGTTTGCCTCAAGAAATTTCTTAATTTCACTTCTTATTTCTCTTTTAACTCATGGGTTACTTAAGTGTATATTGTTTAATTTCCACATTTTTGTGAAATTTTCCATTTATCCCTCTGTTATTGATTTCTAGCTTCATTCTTTTGTGGTCAGAGGATATACATTGTGTTATTTTCCATATTTTTTAATGTATTGTGACTTGTTTTGTAACACAATATATGGTCAATCCTGGAGAATGTGCTATGTACTTTTGAGAAGAATGTGTATTCTGTTTTTGTTCAGTGCAGTTTTCTATATATGTCTGTCAGTAATTGTTGGTTTAGAGTATCATTCAAATCCTGTACTTCCTTATTGATCTTCTGACTAAATATTCTATTAATTATTGATAGTGTTCTATTAAAAAATTCTTACTATTAATGTAGAACTGTCAAATTCTCCCTTCAAATCTGTCAGTATTTGCTTCATATATTTTGAGACTCTGCTGCTAGGTACATATATATTTATAATTGTTACCTCATCCTGTTGAATTGTCCCCTTTATCAGTATATTAAGACCATCCCAAACTTTTGTAACTATTTTTTTTTACTTAAAGTATATATTATCTGATATTTATATAGCCACACCAGCTCTTGCTTGGTTACTATTTGCATGGTATATTTTTTGCATTCTTTCACCATCAATCTTCTTGCATCTTTGATTTTAAAGTGAGTGTCCCTCACTTCCATTTAAGCTACTGAGATATATTTTTTATTTTTTGTGTTGTACCATACTGAGCACCTTCTATTTTCTGACTCAATACATTTTTCATCTATGTTCCTTGTGGTTACAATGGGGTTAAAATTTAACATCCTATATATATAGCAATCATATTGGTTTGATAACAACTTAACTTTAGTAATATGCACATATATTTTTCCTGTACCCCTCTGTGTCACCACCATTTCTTATACTTTTTACCAGTTATATATTTGTACACTATATTTCCAAAAACATAAGTTTATCACTACTTTTTACACATTTGCATTTTAACACCTGTATGATGGCATAAGTGGAATTACATACCAAAAATACACTAGAATAATACTGGCATTTATAATTAACCACATGGCTTCCTTTATGATATTCCTTAATTTCTTTATGCTGATTTGAGCCACTGTCTAGTGTACTTTCCTTTCAGTCTGAAGAACTCTTTTTATTATTGCACATAGGGCAGGTCAAGTGGTGCTGAACTCCCTCAGTGTTTGTTTATCTGGGAATTGTATTAATTTCTCCCTCATTTTTGAAAGAGTCTTACTGAATATAAAATTCTTGGCTGGCAGTTGTTTCCTTTCAGCACTTTAAGTATTTTAACCCACTCCCTTCTTTCCTCCATGATTTCTGATGACAAATCAAGAATCAATCTAATTGTGACCCCTTTGTACATAACATTTTGTTTTTCTCTTCCATTTGTCAGAACTCTCTCTTTGTCCTTTCTATTCAACTGATTGATCAATATAAGATGGGTGTGTTTTTCTTCATGTTTATCTTGATTTCCATTCTCTGAGCTTCTTTGAGGTGCATATTCACAACTTTGGCTAAGTTTAAGAAGTTCTCTGCCATTATTTCTCTGAGTATTACTACTGTCCCTTTCTACCTTTCTTCACCTTCTGGAACTCTCATAATGTGCATATTGGTGCAATAGATGGTGTCCTAGTGGTCTCTTATGTTATTTTCACTTTTAATACTTCTTTTTCTTTCTGCTCCTCACCTGACTCATTTCCAGTGTCCTGTCTTCCAGTTCACTGATTATTTCTTCTGCCATATTAAATCCAGTCTGGTCTTGAAATCTTACCAGGAATCTTTAATTTACATTTATTTGAGTCTTCAACTCAAATAGTTTTCTTTGGTTCCTCTTTAAAAATTTTTATTTCTTTACTAAGACTCTCATATTGCTCATTAGTTGTTTTCCTGTATCATTTAGTTCTATGTAGGTGTTTTCCTTCATCTCCATGAGAATTTTTGTGATCATTTTTTAAGGATTTGTTCATTATATCCACATTCTCTTCTTCTCCATTGGAGTTTTCTGAATTTGTATCTTCTTCCTTTGAATGAGCCATCATTTCCTGTTTCTTTGTTTGTCTTTATACTCTTTCCTTGCACACTTTACATTTTAATATTTAAAAAAGCTAACTCTGGGATTTTTTCCTGAGATGTCTGTTTCTTGGTTTGGTAACCAGCTGGTGATAAGACAGATTTTCTTGAGCTTCAGCCCTCTTACTAAGAAAATCTGCTCAAGAGAATGCCATGTGCTGCCTATTCCTGTATTTCTGGGCCTCTGTCTTTTCCTGGGCTTTTTCTTGTTAATGGTTTGAAGTGTCCCTTTTTACAAGAGTTCTGTTGTTCCTCTATTCCCAGGAGACAGACTTCCCCCTCCTGGGTGTTTGAAGCCAATAGGCCTTTATTCCAGATTGTCATCCTTTAGAGCTCATTATATTCCTTTAATTGCCTTAATCTTTTTTTTTTTTTTTTAGCTTTAGTGGGTATATTTTTAGATTTATTCTTTTATTTATTTACTTATTTATTTATCTCCACCCCTTTGTTATTTGCACATGCTGTGTTCGTTCATCTTCCTTGTTTCTTTAGGAGGCACCAGGAGCTCTGATGTGGGAGGGAAGAGCCTAATCACTTGAGCCACCTCCGTTCCCTGCTTTGTTGTATCTTTCATTATGTTTTTCCTCCCAGCATATCTTGTTGCATCATCTTGTTGCATTAGGTCGCTGCCCCTGTCCGTTGTGTCAACTCGCTGTCTTCTTTAGGAGGCACTGGGAATCTCTGCTTCCTGCTTTGTTGTGTCTCTCATTATGTTTCTTCTTCTGTGTCTCTTGTTGTGTCAGCTCACCATGCCTGCCCAACATGCCAGCTTGCTGTCTTCTTTAGAAGGAACCAGTATCTGAACCAGTGACCTCCCATGTGGTAGGCTGGAGCCCAGTTTCCTGAGCTACATACACTTCCTGTCTTAATCTATTTTTGCATGGAGGGGAACTTCTGGGAGGAGTGTCACCCTGGGGAAGATTTTCCTAGTTCAGTATTTTCCCTTATGTCAGTGATAATTTTCACTATTTTCCATATATCCATCAGTTCGTTCTCTATATCTTCCTTTATATCTTTGAGAATATTAAAGATAATTTTCTTAAAGTCTGTCCATTATGTCCATAATCTTGTATTCTTTATTGATGTTTTCTGGATTTTCAACCTCTTCCTTTAGATGGGTCAAAATTCCCTGTTTCTTTGGTTGTCTTGTAAACTTTTATTGTACACTGTGTATTTTAAAACATTTATCTCTGGGATTTATTTCCTGAGATGTCTCTTTCTTGAGTTTGTAACCAGCTGGCACTACAGGAGATATTCTCTTGAGTGTTAGAAGCTAAAGAAACCAAGAAAATCCAAGCAATAAACACCTTTATCCTTTTTCTTTTTTTAATATGTATTTTTTTTTATTTTTTCAAGATATTTAGATTGCACAAATGTTAAAAAAAAATATAAGGATTCCTATATGCCCCGCTCTCCACACCTCCCACACCCTGCCACATAAGCAACATCTTTCATTAGCATGTCACATTCATTGCAATTCATAAACCCATCCTGGGGCATTGACATTGAGCATGGACCATAGTTCACGTTGCAGTTTACACTCTCTCTCACACAATTCTGCAGGCTATTTGGAAGATTTATAATGACATAAACCTGTTACTGCAATGTCATTCAGGATGATTCCCAAGTACTGAAAAAGCCCCTGCGTTACACCCGTCTTTCGCTCCCCCTGCCCCCAGAGCCTCCAGGGGCCACTGCCTCCATATCAATGCTGTAATTCCTTCCATTGCTAGAACCACAAGTCTATTGCAGAATATCAGTAAGTCCACTCTAGTCCATAGTTCATTCCCCAATCCTGAGGATTCTGGGGTGGGAATGTCCACTCCACCTCTAATTGGGAGGAGGCTTTGATCCCATACAGCCAATGGATGGGACCCTCTTCCTTGCAGTTGTAGGCTTTCTTGTTTCCTTGGTATTTGTGGTTGTCAATCCTCACATCCTTGTTAATTGTTCTCGGTGAGTCCAATAAATTGGAGAGTTGGTATTGCAACTCTGCTGAGGTTCAGGGCCTAACTGGCACTTGAACAGCCCAAAGATTCAAGTCTCTTAGACATACACCTACCAATGAAATCCAGCACCAAGTATTGTTTAAATAGAAGGGATAGATGAGCCAGGTGTAGACAAACCATAACTGAGTCCAACTCTGTCACTCTCAGGAGCACTAACTCCAAAGTAGGGCCCACTTGCAAAGCACCATATTCCAGAGCTATCTGCCCTGACCATAAGACCTGGGTGTCTTCAGAGCCCTCAGCAGCCCCACTAATTGAGGTATTATCCACTTTGGCTGTCTATGAGATCCTGCTGAGATGTGTAAAAGCATTACCTCTGGGAATACTTCCTGACTCACTTTGAAGACTCTTAGCCATATAAACTTGTCTTTACCTTTTCCCCCTTTTATTCGAGGTCTTTTTCTGGTTTTATTGCTATTTGGTGCTTGGTAGTAAACCCACGGTGCAGGGAGGCTCATCCCCAGGAGTCATGTCCCATGCTGGAGGGAAGGTAATGCATTTATGTGCTGATTTTGGCTTGGATAGAGGCCACATTTGAGCAACAAGGAGGCTCTCAGAAGGCAACTCTTAGTCATCCCACAACACTAAGCTAAGTTTCAACTTCAAGAGCAAAGGCTCACAAGCATAGTCATCAATATCAAGGGCCCATCAATGCACCATCCTCCTTCACCAGTCATTGCCCCTGCACTTGGTGGACAGCAGCTGCTTCATTAGAGAATGTGGCAGAGCTCTCCAGGATGGGAATTCAATATTCTCATGGTTATTGTGTGAATTTCTACCCACTGTGACAATGCCTCATGAACATTTGGACACATTTATATACCTTATATTTATGCTCAGGTGAACTTCCTCCCAGGTATTCCCCTATTACTGACACCCCACACCAGTTATCCTCCCCTGCCTCAGTTGTAACCCTTCTGTGATCTAAAGCTTCTTCAAAAATGAAGCCAATAAAATAACCAAATATAATTAATAAGAAAATGAAATAATTGTAGGTTTAACTATAAGAAATAAAATACATAAAAATTTAAGGAAAACTAAAATAAAATAAAATTAAAAATTGGGATATTAAAAATAATGAAAAATAATTTTTAAAAAATAATAATTTTTGACATTTTGCCTTTCATCATTGTAATATCTGTTTTCTTGTATGTACAATGACATTTTCTTCCATTTATTCCATATTGTCTTACTTTATTCATTTTGTTTTCAAAGAAATTTTAGGTTCAGTAAAGTCACATAGAGAATGCAGGGGACTCCCATATACCCAACATCTTCCCCCTTTTCAAAATTGGCTCTGCTTTGGCTGGTGTTTTCCATCAAAATACAGACCTCCTATCAGGAAGGTCATCCCTAGGAAAATGCAAAGTTCAGGGTCCTTCTTGTCTTTTCTAAGTCTGTAACCTGTCCTGGGATTGTTATTGCTAGCGGCCTTAAGAATTTCCCTGTTTACAGAAGTTGAATGTTCCCTTTAATTCCCAGGAAACAGATCATCACCCTCTCTTTGGTGTCCCACTGCAGGACTTAACACAGATAAACCTTTGCCCCAGGCCATCCACCTCAATTGTTTCTTACATGGCTTTCTGTTTTCTCAAGGAGCTTTTACCTGGAGCGGAAATTTTGGGAGGGGTGCACATAGGCGAGGAATTATTCCCAAACAGAATAAATCCAGGAACCCACAAAAGGAGCACCAACCATCTCCAAACTTCCCTTTGGAAGGGAAGATGGTAGATCCAGGACAGGAGTGTCTTCCATGACTTCCAAGCTCTGCTTTCTTGACTTAACCCCTCTCCAACCAATGCAGGACCTCAACTATCTTCTGCAACTCTGTGGAAGCATATCATCTTGAAGTTTCCTCTACTGCCTTTGTCCAAGGTGGGTGGGAACATTGCCTCCGTCAGACCCATTCTCCAAGTGATCAAAAGTAGCTAATCTAAAGCATTCATCAGGGATCAACCTACACGAGTCCCTTCCCCCTGGATCTAGATGAAGTGGATTTTTACATTCCTTTCTGGCACCAACAAGCTATGCCAGGGCTGAACAAGATCTTACCTGCAATGAGAGTATGGAATGAGCTCCAGTAGCACTCATACAGAGAAAGCAACCAATAATTTAGCATAATTAATCAGCCTTTTCCTCTTATTCTTTTCTGGATGCAGTACAGTGTTCTATTAGACTCCAGAGTTTTGAAATAGTTGGTTAAGACAGGCCTTGCCTATTTAATAGTTATTCTGGTGGAGGGGCTGATTTCTGGAAGTTCCTACTCCACCATTCTCCCTCAGTTTTTTTCTGGTCAGAGCATTTTCACATGCATTTTACAGAAGTGTAAACTGACAGGAAATTTACTTAACAAATGACTAGCATCCAGAGTACAGACCCTAGTAATCTTGTGTCTTAGTCCTTATGTTCTGCCACTCTGCACACAAAGGATATGTAGCAGCAACCTCATTAGCAGCATTGATTTTGTTTTTCTAGCTAAAAATATAAATGTATAATTATCACTCTTAGTTAATATTTATATCGAGCACTTTGTAGAATCTAAACTGAGTTTGAAAATTGGTGTGATTCCACATCTGGTCTTTTGTAAATGTATGCATTATGGTGGGGAGGATGGGGTAAGAAATTTATCCTTAATTGTTTCTGGGAAAAGGATATTATGCATGAGTAATTTTTAGTATGTATGCTTATATATACCTACCCATATGCATATACATCTCTCCAAAGTTCTGTTCTTTATCTATATTATATCATGATAAAAAATGTTTAACTCTAAGTAAATGGATGTACAATGCAAGAAAAAAGAGACTACAAACATTTACTGACAGTAACTGAATTTGTGAAATCTCCTTACGTCATTGGAAATAGCTTGCAACAATAATTATTCCAAGTTTATGTTACACTTAACAACAACTTTTATGACCACATTAAAAGAAGGCAACAATGTTGTTGTGTTTGCAGGCATCATTTCATGTTCCAAACGCTAATCTGGATTTTGTTTTTTTTTTAAAGATTTGCAAAAATTGTGCATTGCAAAGTGACTTAGGGACTATGAACTTTATGAAAACAATTAAGAAATAATATTCTTGATTCATAATAATCCATAGCTCAAAACAATGTTTGTGTAGATTAAATGGCATAATGTATTTGGAGAGCTTAGCATGGTACCTAGCACATGTTGGAAAATCAAAGAAAAAAAGTTTCCTTTCTTACTTTAAGCTAGGAAATGGATCCTAGACAGAAATCAACCATTTCAAAGTTGCTATGGGTGAAAGACAAATTTCTGTTATTTCTTTGGCATGGAACAACTCTTATTAAGATCTTTTATTTAATCCTTGGAATATGAGATCTAGACCTGTAGGCTCCTAGGATTCTTGAGTTGAGGGAGTTCAGAGAGTAACATTTGCTGGTTCTCGGCTATTTTAATTCACAATTTTAAAAACTGAAGGGAAGTGTCAGCAATGACTGATTTATATAGATCAATGAGTCTATGAAAATCTGGCTTTAAGATGGATATTATGACAGTAAATGGATTACATAATGGACTTGCATGTTTGTTGAAAAAACTCAATCTCTTCCAAAAGTGACTAGTTGCTACATAGTTAAGCTTTCTTCTATCTGTAGGTAAAAGGGTCATTGCTATCTACTGCAGGAAGATGTGTTGCTGGAGACAGATGTTGATTCAATTCTTGTTTTCTTGGTGCTTTATAAATGACCTCCACATGTTTACAGTACTTTAACCCATTGCCTGGCTATGATATCTACATTCTATATTCTTCTTGCTTCAATGGCCTAGTATTGATGTTCGAACATATCCCCAACTCTCTGATATTTTTTATTCCTTGGGTTCAAATAGTCTCAACATCTATTTATTCTGGTCCTAAATTTTGTTCATTTTTGGATTACAACTAATGCTTGGAGTGCAGTGTAACATGCACTTACCTTGAGAAGAAAAGAATGATGCAATCCATCAAATATAACGCAAACTCAGGGTCAGTGTGAGCGAGAAAATCTGAAGTATTATGCATGATATGTGAACTCAGACTCTACTTGATTAAAAAGAAAAGACTGCCTCTTGGCATAGAGAACCAAGATCCATAACCTCCATATCCTCTTTGGGCTTTTTTATTGCTAGATGCATCATATCCATCTTGCCCAGTTTTGAAAAAATATATGAAAATAATATTATTACCTATCAGCAGTGGAGACAATTTAAGAAGTGGTAATTTGTAATTTCATAAAAAGGGAGATGGAAGTGTCCTGTTTTATAGCCCATAAGCTCTTTGCTAATCTTATAATGCAATATAAGTAATGCCACTGAGCAATAAAACCTCAGCAGGACAGTTTCTTATTCCTATATATAAGTTGTGCATTTTTTTCTGCTTGAAGAGTTTCATTTGAAGCAAAATGGAGGTGCTGAGTTAAAAAACCCAAACCAGTGTCCTTACTCAGCAACGCTGGGATTACTACTGCAGTTGCTGGGGTATGCCCATTTTAAGATAGTGCCTTTAACCTTAAGTAAAAAGATTGATTGAACGAAATCCATTTTTATTTTCTAAAGGGAGTTTTTGTTTCCCCTCTTAGTCATGTGCTATTAACCCAGAGACCTAGGAGACAATGAAACACTAAATAACCAAATAAAAGGTATGTCACCTAGAGAACTACTTTCCAGAGCCAACATTTTGCTAAACTGGCTATTGGGAAGACATTTCTGTGAAACATTTGGTTGGATAAAAAGAATCTTCTGCCTAACTCTGCTATGCCTTGGAGGCTTCTGTGTTCTGAATATATTGTTAATAACTTTGGAAGTCATTCATTATTCACTGCATTCTAGGGAATATTTGATACGTTAAAGATGGAGGATGGGAGAAAACTGCAGTAACCAAGGCCCCAGAAGCTTGGAGCTTGAGGGGCAGCAATCTGCTTGCTCAGTTTTTTAGATAAGAATTTTTTCTTCCTGTAGATAAACAGGTTGTCAATCTTCTGTTCGTAGCTCACATGCCAAGGTATTTTCTGCTTTCATTTATATCGTGTTCCTCAGTGGCATCTTTGTTTTGGTTGTATATTGTTGGAATTGATTTTACTCATTCTCTGCTCATTATAAGGGGAATGTTACTTTTGATACTTTGAATCCTGACACCCAGAAAGCTAATGGGAATTTTTTCATTTCCTTGCTTGTGATTCCAATAAAAACCCTATTGTTTAAGTTGTCTTTCTTAGAATTCGAATCCAAATTGAGGAACTGTAACAAAACTGCAGACTGATTAGAAGAGGTAGAACTTAAAAAGACCTTTCTGGGATGCCGAGGTCCTTCTTTCCTTCCTTCCTTCCTTCCTTCCTCCCTCCCTCCCTCCCTTCCTTCCTTCCTTCCATTTATCCCTCGCTTCTTCCTTTCCCAACTCCTTTTTCCCTTTTCTTCCTCCTTTTAGTAAAGATAATTAACTCAGGCCCTGTGATGTGCCAGGCACTGTATTATATATTGAGGATAAAGAGAATAAAACAGGACTTGAAGCTTTTGGGCACAGACATGCTGGTATTTCTACCTGAAAAGAAAATGCAACTGCGGTGTTAGGAGCAAGGCTGTGAAATGAATTTAGGTAACTGATCACCATAGCAAAAAGAATGGAATAAAGATAAAGGAATTACCAGTCTGTGCTTTGAATTGAGGCAAATCCACCTCCTAAGAGAAAGCTCTATATGACAAAAATTGAAAGAGTAAGTCTGGGATATGAGGTCCAACCATAATATGCTCATGAGGCAGAAAGCAAATTATACACCAAGAGAGTTTGGCAATTAAAAAAAAATTAAATCCTAAAGTTGAAATTATTTTTAAGAATCATTTAAATCTACTAAGTGATACGTAAAATCCTCATTTTCTGATTCAGCCAAAGTTCATTTAAGAATCTTTTTGGAAGTCTATTTGGTTACCAATCTTCAGGAGTAAAAGCTCCCACATAAAACACTCAACCTGAGAAATCCTCAATATTGGGACTGAATTTGAACAAAACACCATGATTCATTTCAAGAAACATTTTTATATTGGAGAATAGGATTTGAGAGTGAATTTGGAAGGTACTTTGGGGGAATTCAAGGAGCTTATAGTCTTCTAAGAGAGATAAGTCATATATTAGTTTGAATGATATAAAATTCTGCTTATGTGAGTAAAATACAGTTGAATATTAATAGTTTCATATAGTGAAACGACACTGAAAGACAAAGATACAAATAAGATAATGTAACTAATTTAAAAGGGATGCAAAAATAATACCGTCATTTATCAGAAGGAGAGTTGGGGGGAGAAAATATTGCCAGCTCAATACGCAGGAAGGTGTGGTCAGTGAGCACTGGTTAGGGAAGTATTGGTTGGCAAGATAGTATTTTAACAGGCTTTTACAGAATATGGTAAGATTTATATGTGCAGAGATAAGAAAAAAAGCTAGTCTTCATAGGTAGAAGAGCAGGAGCTAAAGTAAAGAATCAAGAAAGTTCACCGAGTTTATAGTAATCAAACAGTAGTACAGCTGGGATGAAAGACATAGATATTAAATTAAACCACAGGATATGAGATTAAATGGAAAGTGAAAGCAAAACTCTCTATTGTCTTGCACACCAAGGTATGAGCTTTAAATTTGGTTCTGTAGACAATAGGGGGCCTTTAAACAATTTGTTGTAGCAAGGTATGGCCAGATCAGAGCTGGACCACAGAACCTTAACTGTCAGTGATGCACATTGCGTATTTATAATAAATGGAATGAAAAAAGGGAGGATATTTTAACTATCAGAGTAAAGACGATTAAGGCCTTTGAAGAAGAACCAAGCATATGAGAGCTGCTTCTCCAAAGACACCTTTGGCAAATGGGCAAGTATAGTTTTCTACTGACATTTTTCTGTTTTTGTCCCCTTTTTCCCCACTACCAGGCACTTAGTTTTCTTCTGTGCTTTGTCCATTTCTTTCTGTTAAAATACCTTCTTCTGTAGAGATGGTCCAAATGATTCATTCACAATGGTATACAAATGAACACTATGGCTTAGTACACTAACTCTTCTGTTCTTCCCCCATCACTGATTCACAGTTCAATATCACCATCTAGTTCATCTGCTTATAAAGTCGGCAATGGAAATTTCACTCAAAATAGAATATATGACACTTATTTAAACACTAGAGTTATTAAACATTAACTACAATGTCATTGGCTCTATGAGGGAACCAATCAGAAAAAAAGAAAAATACACAGGATTACAGAATTCTTAGTTAGAAAAGACCCTACAGTTCAGTTTTCTCAACTATCCATTCAAATTGATTGGATTCTCTCTAACATATCCCTATTAGGTTTACAGGCAGCCTCTACTTGAATATATCTGGGGATGAAGAAAAATTTATCCCTAAAGAAATCAATTCCATTCTCAATTCTAGTCATTATTATAGATCTTTATTGTGTTAAGCCTAAATCTGCCTGATTGCCCTGAAATCATTGGCTCAAGGACTGCTCTCTAAAATGAAAGAGAATACGGTTATTCCCTCTTCCATAAGATCTTCCCTTTAAATAATTGAAAACAAGTATTTAGGAGCCCTTGAGAATTCTCTTCTCAGGATAACTATCCAACTTCTTTTACCTTAAATGTTATGATACCAAGTTTCCTGAACCTGGTTACTTCTGTTTTGAACATGCTCCAGTCTATCCAAGACCTTTTGAATTTAGCTGAAAATAAAAGAGCAGAAAAGATCATTATTTGCCAATCATTTTTATAGACATGTACATTTGGGGTTTAATAAAGAGGCTGACTCCATTTTTGGTGTTTCACCAGTGACAGCTTTTAGATCCCCATCCTTCTTCTCTGCTTGTCCCATATCTGTGCAACCAAGAAGGCCTATACAGACCCCACTTGACAGCAGGGATTTCAAATAATGCAACATTTACCTGAGCAAAGGAACCTTCCCACACCAGTTCTGCTCCCTTAAAATAAAAGCTTGAAGCCATCCCTCAAAGCTTCCCTTTGCTTCCCTTCTCATTGGACTGCTGCATAAGCTGCCCCCCTAATAATCACCAGCTTATTATGAGTACTGAATA
>JAQZBX010091480.1:0-12385 GCA_029593785.1 Cabassous unicinctus
CATCAATTCTGGGAATTCAAGGCAAGAATTTATTTTCGAGAAGGGAATAAAGTGAATATTCTGGGTCCACCCAGATTCCAAAAGCCCAAACCTCCAGACTCTCCTACTTTTGGACTCTAGGGTGACCACTGTCTCCATGCTCGTGAGCACAGGGACTGGCTGGTCTGGCAGAGTAGCATGAGCAGCGTGAGCTACCTATTGTACATCCCTGACTGTTTCCCCTCCTTCTTTCCCAGGCTTGTTAGAGTGCTGTGCAAGATGTCTGGTAGGGGCCCCCTTTGCTTCTCTGGTGGCCACTGGATTGTGTTTCTTTGGGGTGGCACTGTTCTGTGGTTGTGGACATGAAGCCCTCACTGGCACAGAAAAGCTTATTGAGACCTACTTCTCCAAAAACTACCAAGACTATGAGTATCTCATCAATGTGTAAGTACCTATCCTCCTACACAAACCCACCTCTTCTTCCCTTTCTCCCTCTTGGAGATACAGAACTCATCAGTATCTTAGTGACTAGTAGGGGTTTGGTGTGGAGCCAGGCAGGATTCCTGAATCTTGCCACTGTGTATGGACTCCACCTCTGCCACATCTGAAGCCCTAAATAAGGGGAAAGTGCCAGATTCAGGAAAGGAGGTCTGCCTGCTTGCCAGTCCACCCTACGCCCTCCTTGTTTTTTCATACGTGTTCTAACTTCTGCTCGGTATGATTAATATTGACTGAGTCGGAGCCTCCACAATGGTAGGTATGGAGAATTCAGGGCAAGCACAATGACTGGACAGAGTGGGGTTACTGTTCTTGGTTAGACACACTGCTTGAGTCTGTTCAGGTCCAGTACTAAGGTCTCTCCTGTTCCTAGAGCAAGTTAGGCTCCTGCTCCTTGGGCCCTCTTCCTTCTTGTCTAGCTTCTCTCTCCTCTCACTTCTGAGGTATCATCTCTGAAGGGTCAGGCAAGGAGAGTCAAGGTGTGTGGATGAGCATGTGCTCCTGGCCATATGTTCCCTGTCTTCCTTTACTTCAGTAAAGATAAGGTGAAAGCATGGAGGAAGGGACCCTGGAGACTCCTCTAAAGAATCCTTAGCATTGTTAAGGTGCCCACTCAGGTGCCTACCTCACGAGTGCAGAAAAGGAGCCGGGTTCTCAATTAATGAGTCTCTGGTCTCTTTTGTCTGTCAATTCAGGATCCACGCCTTCCAGTATGTCATCTATGGAACTGCCTCTTTCTTCTTCCTTTATGGGGCCCTCCTGCTGGCTGAGGGCTTCTACACCACCGGTGCAGTCAGGCAGATCTTTGGCGACTACAAGACCACCATCTGCGGCAAGGGCCTGAGCGCAACGGTAACAGGGGGCCAGAAGGGGAGGGGTTCCAGAGGCCAACATCAAGCTCATTCTTTGGAGCGGGTGTGTCATTGTTTGGGAAAATGGCTAGGACATCCCGACAAGGTGATCATCCTCAGGATTTTGTGGAAATAACAAGGGGTGGGGGACAATTGGGCGTGAGTCTGTGGCCTCAACCCCGCCCAAGACTGGGTCCTCTCAAGGGACCTGGCTTTTGAGTGAGGAAGTGATGGCTACAGCCGAGCGAAAAGGTCAGGAAGAACGTGGTGCCCAGCTGGCTTAGCCTCACCTTTCAAAGATTCCCTAGAAAATTTCATCTCAAAATGAAAATCATGAGTTTTGTGAAATGCTCTGAGTAATCAAACCATTTCTAAGCTATCTGTTGGAATCCCTTTACTCCCCTCAGCAGGGACCACAAGCGTGGGTCTGACTGCACAAGAGAATAAAAATACTACGCATGGGATTGAGTCTTAGGCACCTAATCTGAGAGGAAGGGTGGATCATAGATATTAAATAATTGACTCTAAAGTGGAATTCACAATACTCTGGTTCCTATACTGTTGGAGCTCTCAGAGGGAACCAGAGTAGACATGCATATTTAATGTTTCGCCTTCGTCCAAAGGCTATCCCATGCTTCTAGCAAGACACACATTGGTTTTCAGATTGTGGAGTTTGAGATCTTTCAGGGACTCAACCTGTGTGGGTTATGGTGATTTTCTTTATGTGGCCAGCAGTTGGCTTAGAAAGGTTTTCATGTCTGAAATTTAAATCTCCAACTGACTTCGCTAAAAAACTAGGGAACAACAACCCTGTGACAGGGAACATTTTCTAAGCTCAGCCTGAGGCATGAAATGGCACGACTTTCTTTTAAGATCTGTTTTGATTTCTTTACACCTTATCTGCCCAGAAAATCCCCTGAAGCCTCTCTAACCCAGGGATCCTCCTCACCCCAATCCCCGCCCATCCCTCCAATTCCCCTCACACTTGGGGCCAATTCTCTAGTAGATACTGCCAATGACACTTGGCAGAGATGCCCTGCTCACTAATTCAGTTGGTGGAGATCCCTGGAATCTGGTTTCATGTCTGGCACATGCCACTCCAGGATCTCCCAGTTTATGTTTTAATGTCTGCAGGCTGATGCTGATCTCTAACTGCCCCATATCAATCGTTCTAGTTTGTGGGCATTACCTATGCCTTGACCGTTGTGTGGCTCCTGGTGTTTGCCTGCTCTGCTGTACCTGTTTACATTTACTTTAACACCTGGACCACCTGCCAGTCTATTGCCTTCCCCAGCAAGACTTCTGCCAGCATAGGCACTCTCTGTGCTGATGCCAGAATGTATGGTGAGTTAGAGCATGGGTGCTTTGGCTCCCTCTACCCCCCTGTGGAAGCACTATATATTTGCTTCTTTTCCTAGGGTAAGGAGGGTGGTGGTTTTGGATACCTTGATCTTAATTCGTTGATTCTTCTCCACTGAAACTGGAGAGGTTTATTCCCTGGGAAGGGAATTTCTCAGAATTTGTGGGAGTTTTCTTGATTGTTCACACTGCTCTACTCTAGTTGACTGCTGCTCTCAATCCAGAAGCAGCATATTTCAATACAAACACCCGATTTCACAACTTTCCAATACCACCTTCTCTTCTTTATAAATCTTTAGAGAAGAGGATCTCGATTGTTGGTAGAGTCCAAGAAAAAATGCAAGAAGTGCTTTGGGGGAAAGTTTCCATGTGGCTCCATAGCACCACCAAGCTTACCCTAGTTCATTTGTGTGTCTTGCTTAGGTGTTCTTCCATGGAATGCTTTCCCTGGCAAGGTGTGTGGCTCCAACCTTCTGTCCATCTGCAAAACAGCTGAGGTGAGTCGGTTGTTTAGGTTAATTTACAATGGGATGTTTAGTGCCACACAAATTCTTACCCATGGCCTTCAATTTTAAGGGCCAAAATTTCTCTTTGCTGGGTTTTGAGTTACCAGATTACTTTCTACAAAATATTGGCTCAGTATTCCTGAGCCAACAAGCAAAGATGGTAAAATATCTACTTTCCCTAGAGCTGCATAAAGACTTCCATTCCAAAACATTCTCCCTTAAAAGAGAAATTGGTAGCTTTATATAAAGATAGAGTTTAATAGGAAAAATTCCCCAAATGAAAATTTTCTTTTTTTTTTAGTAAAAAAAACTTATCAGGAAAATGGACTGTGCACAGACACGTTCATAAATTTTACAGAAACACTTCCAATTTGGAGCTTCTTAATCTCTAATGAGTGGTAAAAACACATTTGAAAAGGAAAACACTGTCTTGAGAACAGATTTTTTTTGGAAACAGCATCATATTAAAGTTTATTTTTTCTTTACATACTTAATTACAGACTTCAGGCAGACAAGTAAGGAGATTTATATATAGAGTTTCCCATTTTTAATATTTGGCTAAACAAAATACATCTTTTGTAAACAAAACCAGCAGAAGGCCACCAAAAAAAGGAATAAGGGCAAGAAAAACAAAAAGCCTAGGGTTGCCCCTTTTTGGGCATTAGGGTCAGGCCTGCTCCCTTCCTTAAAGGTGGGGCCCTTGGGCATTGGCATGGGTCCTTGTTCCTAAGCACCAGAATTGGATATGAACAGAGAAACCAACCCTGAAATGTTTAAGCAACTTTGCATATCCCATTGGTTCATGGACTTCAAGTGCATGGGGACTCCTTTGAAGTACCACTTGCACAAGCCAAGCAGATTTGTGGGGAGGGGTTTCCTCTTCCCAAGAAATGGCTTACTATTACTGACAGTGCCAATGGGCCCAAGGCCCTGCTTGTGACAATCAGCAGGGTTGGCTGTATCTTCTGGCTGGTGGTAGTTGGAATGTCATTGTGCAAGGGTAAGGAGCTCCACATGGTGCCAAGCAAGTCTGGTGTAGAAAATGGTGCAAATGAGATTGTGGCCACTTGCTGGGGAGGGTGTACCACAGTAGCTACTTGGTGGCCTCTTGAGAACAAATATTTACACAAGCAAGGTGGAGAGATAAAAGTAAATCCTGGGGAGGAACTTTAAAAATGGGACCCTGGGTAAAACTGTAGGAAATCAATCGATTGTTCGGAAGTATTACATTTTTTTTTAATGTTCTGGGTGCTGTGGGGTTAGGTGCTATGGTGTACATTGAAGAATGGGAGAACTACATTTGGGAAAGTGACAGTTTAGTTAGAGATGAAGAATTAACACACGAGAAAGGTAACCCATTCAGAAAGCTACCTTCGCAATTTACACCAGAGCATATATTTGCTGTTGTGAGAAACAGTTCTCTCTCTTGCATTTTCTTGCAGTTCCAAATGACCTTCCACCTGTTTATTGCTGCATTTGTGGGAGCTGCAGCCACACTGGTTTCCCTGGTGAGCTGTCTTTGAGTGATCTTGGCAAATAGACGGTCCTGGGATAGCTTGGGTACATTTATGCAGAAAGGCAAGAAGCTAGACGCCTTCCAACCTTGGGATGCTAGAGAGACACTATTGGGTGGAGACAGCAAGAGTCTAGACATGGTGTACTACTAGTGGATTTGGGTTTTCTGAAAGTAAAATAACTTCAGAAATTAGATAAGAACAAGAAAAAAATGATATGAGGGAAGAGGAAGTAAGAGATTCCATCATTAATGATAGCATTTCACATTTACAGAGTATATAATATTACCAAGTGCCTTGCAGTCATAAATTATAGTTAATTCTCAACCCATTCTGGTCAGATTAGCGACAAGAACACTGAAACATCACTAAACACAATTTGCTATAGCCAGGAATTCGATATATTATAAATATGGATCTCTCTTGAACCCTCTCCAAGGGATTTAGTTACTTTCATGGAAATACTGGAAGGGCCTTCTAACATTATTGGAATTTTTATTACTTATCATGCAGTTCTATGTCCTTGGATCCTGCTGAAGGTGTTACAGCCCAGTGTCAATGTAGTGTGCTCATTGTGCAGATTAAAATCCTAAGGCACTGAAGGGTGAAGTGATTTATCTGAAGTCATTTAATAAGCCAGTGAACAGACAAGGATGAGCTTCCAGAACTCCTGGCCCTTACTCCTGGCCTGTTGTGGTTTTTTTTAATACAAAATGGAGTTGCTTCTCACCTTGTAAAATAAATGGATGCATTAAGCAGAGGAGGGGCTATGCTGCACGGTGTGCCTGTGTGTCTACAACCAGCACTCGATGACTCCGAATCACTCAGACATGTGGATATGATGATGATGGAGCCTGTGTGTTCTTCACTTCCCTGAGGAAACTCAGTTCTCAGCTGAGCAGGGATGTGGAATAAATCCTTGTTCCATTGAATTCTCTGGGCCTGGGCCGTTGGAAGGGAATGTCTCAGAGGGAACTTCTAGTCAAGTATTTAGGGAGAAAGCCTGGGGTGTGCTACTTTTTCAAAGCAGGGGTTTTCCTTTCATTTAGTTATGATTTTATTTCTACCTTTCTTCATTCCCGAAAGGTTTTGAGGAGGGAGAGCTTCCTTTTTCCACTCTCACGCATATTCTCTTTTTTGTTCCCTACAGCTCACCTTCATGATTGCTGCCACTTACAACTTTGCCGTCCTTAAACTCATGGGCCGAGGCACCAAATTCTGATCTCCTGTAGAAACTCCCCTTTCTCTAATAACAAGGCTCTAACCCCACACAGCCTTCAATGCTGCGTCTCCCATCTTAACTCTTTGCCTTTGCCACTGATTGGCCCTCTTCTTACTTGACGTGTGGCAAGAAAGGAGAGTCTTTCAGTGATTTATGTCTCTCTGTGGACTCTCCCCTCTTATGTACCTCTTTTAGTCATTTTATTTCAGAGCTGGTCCCTGCTAGAAATGGGAAATGCCTAAGAAGGTGACTCCACAACTGCAAGTCACAAAGAAATGGAGGTTTAATTCAATTTTCAAGCATCTCCTGAGGACCAGGAAGTGCTTTCTTCTCACAGGGCCTTTCCACTTGATGGAAAACAAAGTGGAAAGAAAGATGCTCAGGTAGAGAGAAGGAATTTACTTGGTCCTCTTGCGATCTGTAGGGACCAAATATATTCTCCTTGTTATAAAAAACAGAGAACTCACTCCTGTTTCCTTATTACCACAGAAGATAGAAGAAAAAATGCCAGCAAAACTGTAAAAGCATTTGCCCAAATCTGCCTATTGCATCTGGGAGAAGGGGGTCAAAGCAAGGATCTTTCACCGACAGAAAGAGAGCACTGACCCCGATGGTGATGGACTATTTAAACCCTAACACAACCACCTACTTATAGCATAAGGGAGTGTAGTGTCTGTGTAGACAAAGGGGGCACCGGGCCTTACACCTTGTTAGGGAACAGAAACAGGGTGTTGTCAGCAGCTTCACATTCCCTTTTCCTTTATAACAGCTACCATGACAACCCCATGGTTTCCAAGGAGCTGAAAATAGAGGGAAACTGGCTTACATGAAAAAGACTGGCACCCAGGAGCAGCAGTTGCCGGTGGCTAACGGTGTAACCTAAGAGGGCCCTCTGGTAGACACAGGATAGATAACTCCTTGGATAGCATGTCTTTTTTTTCCTGTTAATCAGTTGTGTACTATGGCCTCTGTCATATCTTCACAATGGTGCTCTTTTCATGGAGTATTGTCGATTCAGTCATAGTAGGTGATTTGAAGATCTTGATTTGTTTCAGAATGGTGCATATTTCACATTTCTAAATTTGTTTGTCACTTGTTTGTGGTTGTACCAGAAAGGTCTGGAGAATGATTACCTGATTATGATTCTTTAACGAATGAAAATTGGACATTAAGCATAACATATGATATTAAAGTTGGCTAGTTTTGTGCATCTATTGGGATTTTCTACAAATTATTCTGCCCTTTGCAGAAACAGATTTGGTGAATTTAAACCTCAATTTGAATAACCTATTTGATAGTTCTTTCTAGCTAGTGTGGCAAGATTTGCTTTGGCAATGTTATCTTGATGTGTTAAAGAGTCAGGTTTAACATAAAGATTATTTTCTTCTGGTACAGATCACATAACAGAATGCACCAGCCGTCAGCTATTCACAGTTAGTAAGCTTACAAGGAAAGGGCAGGTGGAAAGACTCTGAAACCTGAATTTCAACACATTTCAGTCTTCTCTTCCACTTTTTGTTAACTGTGGGTTTAAAAGAAGTCTGATTGGTCTTTATTTAAGAAAAGATTTCAAAGGTATGAAGGTAGCACTTTTTTTTGGTAAAAAGTTGTTTTGTTTTTCCCCCAAAGTGTTTTCAGCAATGTTTAAGGAAATGTAAGATCTTTATAAAAAGATACTTGATATTTTTTTCCAGGCCAATGTGTAAGATAAGATTCCAGGCTGCATAGAGGGAGGAGAGGGAGAAGGTTCTGTAAGAAACCAATCAAGATTAAGGAAAGTGAAATAATTTATACTTTGTGTTTTGTTTTGATTTAATAACATAACAAGTAACCAACCCTTCCCTGAAAACCTCACACACATACATACACACATAGACACACACAAAAAGAGTTAATCAACTGAAAGTGTTTCCTTCATTTCTGATATAGAATTTCAATTTTAACACGCATAAAGGATAAACTTTTAGAAACTTATCTTACAAAATGTATTTTATAAAATTAAAGAAAATAAAATTAAGAATGTTCTCAATCAATCATTATGTCCTTTGAGTGAATTGTTTTGTGTCCCCACAATAGAAACCCTTATAATTGTATCTTACTTTGTGCCTTATTCAAGGTACACGAGTACTTTCAAACCATCAGACTCATTTCCACAACAATGCTCTGAAATAAAGAGTAGAGTAATAGATTGCTTCTCTTTTATAGCAGCAGACACTGAAAAATAGAGATAAAAAATTACCCAAAGAAATCCAATAAGTACATATCTGAGCTTGAACTAGAACTCAGGTCTTTTGATACCAAGTCATTTCCTGTTTAAGGTTGGGTTATTGCTACCCTTTCTTTGAATTGTTTGGATAGTCTAATAATGAGCCCTTAGTGCTTCATACATGAATGATACTTGGTTTTATCTGGAAAGTCTTGGATGAAAGGTTTAATGTAGGGGCAGATCAGAGATAATAAGGGCAATGTAAATTTGAACAAGCTGTGGCAGGGCAGTATTAAAATCAATTAGCAACATAGACACCTACTGCCCTGGACATCCAGCCCACTGGTCCACTCGCTACATAGCATTAAAGCCCTTTCACAACCCTAGGCTAGAATTTGGCACTCTTAGAGAGCACTCTGATGATCAACCTAAAGAAAGCTGATGTGAAATTAGCTGCAGAGTCCTTTTCCTGAAGTTGCAGCTGGCAAGGAACAGGATTGGAGAGAAAGGAGACATTAGCTAAGGAGCTCCATTCAAAAGTAGTTTCAATTTAATCTCCTGATTTCTGCTTCACTACAATTAATATTCCACAAACAAGTCTCGTTGGATGACTTTAAGGCAAAATAATAAAAATATGGCAAGGACTTATTTTTAGACACTGGCAAATAAGGACACAGTACCATATGTTGGAGAATTGATTCAGGGTGCTATAGAGTGAATGTATATTTTTGCCTCAGAGGAGCAGAAAGCCAGTTCCCAAGAAAGCTGTGTTCTCCATCTGCCCTTATTTGGCTCTGCCCTCTGGGGCCAATCTATAGATGGAGTTTCCAGCCTCTCAGAAGCTGTGAGCATCTCCAATCGATCAATTGAGTCCATTGTTCTTGGCTCTCCCACACACCATAAACCTCCTTTCTCTGAACTGAAAGAGCTCCCTTTGTGCTTAGATCAGCCAAAGATCAAGATGCAACAGTGAAAACAAGAAACATTTTTTCACAGTCAGTTGTATTGCTTTGTATCTTCAGGGTCAGTACTGAGTGCAGTCATGCAGGGTGTGGAAACTTCGGCTTTGTCCAGAGTAACATTCGTCCATTCATTCATTAATTAATTCATTCATTCTACAAATAGTTACTGCATACGTACTTAGCTTTCTGCTAAATGCTGGGAAATTCAAGTTTGGGTCTGGGGTGAATCTCCCAAGACAGACCTGAGTAGAGGCAGGGAGCATACAAGGCACAGTCTGACCAGCTGACCGCAATGGGCACCAGAATTCTCCCCTCAGTATGTGGGAGAGGTGGTGGTGAAGGGCCATGACTTCACATGGTTCTGGCTTTCTAGGCCCTCATAAAAACAAAACTCCAATTTAGAGTCCTGACAACTTGTGACTTGCTCTCCCTGTCACCCTGCTTCTTGCCTTACATGTGACAGCATTTATGCACACAGTGACACAATGCATGTGCATGCTTCCACCCACTCAGTCATTCAGGGAGTCAGAGGGCACATGGATCAGGATTTAAATAAACGCAGGCTATTCAGCTTGGCTTTTTCTCTCCTTCGGGGCTAAATCCAAGAAGCCAAGGAAGGGTAATACAAGATACAAAGCCCTTTTCTTTTTGAAATTCCCTCCTGTGAGCACAGTGTGTATATTTTTTGACAGTAACAGTTAGATTGATGAATATTAAGTAACAAATGGAAGAAACATTTATTTTCTTTTTAAAAATAAATCCAACACCAGGCCTTTTCCTACATCAATAAGCAGGCAAAGAATTCAAGTCAATATCTATAAATTGGGGGAGATTCTCCTTATGCAATTACTTGCTTTTAAACAAGCAGCCAGGCTCTTCGGTATTTTTGTTATCCTGCAAAGTTTGGTGTCTATGTGTTTCTGCTCTGGTACTCCTTGAATTGATCTGCTTTATTTCAAAGGAAAGAAAAATATGATAAAGTCAGGAGTATTTTTCAGAGTATGAAATAACCAACGGAAATCCAACCTTAACATTTTATTCAAACCTTCAACAGATATTTGTTGAACAGATTCTCTGTATCAAGTATTAAACTAGGTGCTGGCAATACAGCAGTAAGTAAAACAGACACAGTCTCTGCGTCCTCATGGAACTCAGCTAAAGACAAAAATGGTTAGGGAGGAAGAAAGGAAGCATGGTAAATAATGAGACTAACATCCTTCAACAGGAAAATGTGGAAAAGGTAAAATCAGAGAGAAACTTGTACAGTCTTATGAGACACAAAGGGCCACATAAAAGAAGATATAGGCCAGAAAGTCTGTATCTAGACTAGATCTAGAGACAGTGGCCTGATGTGCCATGGGTATTTAGGATCGCAAAATGTTCAATGGCCTTGGAATTTTTTGCTCACTGATGTGGAAAGTAACCTAGCTCTGAGTCCCAAAGGAACTAATTTCATTGATACTCTATATGTTATGGTGAATTCTACCCTTCAAATATCAAAAGGGAAAATTACAAAGCTGGATTCTGAGGATTACAATATTAAAACTAAGCAACCCAGATGATACTTGAAATTTTATAGATGGATTTAAGATTTGAGCTCACATGTAGAGAGATTTTTTTTAAAAAAGAAAGGGACTGTGGCCCTTGCAATCAAAACTCCTTCCCATTTCCCAAAGTGTACTAGATATGAATTTGGTGAAATCTCATTTGATTTAAAATCTAAAATCAGGCTACAGGAACAAAAACTGTGAGTAGAAACATAAGCATTCTCCTATATTCAGACAACATTATATCATTATCACAAGCTAGGAGTGGTCTACCAAATGGCTCAACTAATTATTTCTAGAAAGAAAGCCTACATATAAATTTTCTTAAAATATAAATTCATTTTCCATAGATGTTCCCACTTCTTCTTGGTGAATAGTGTAAACAAGCCCACAGAGCAAGTATTTCAGTATGGATTCTACAGCTAGTTTTTCTGGGAAGACGAACATGTAAATTAAAATTTTCAAGCCTGGTGGTTTATGGGTGCTGACTTTTGGTTTGTTAGTATATATATATATATATATATATATACACCCACACATATATATACATATATATATATTCTTATTACAGAAGTTGTGAGCTTACAAAACAGTCATGCATACTGTGCAGAATTCCCATACATCACCCCTCCATCAACACCTTACATTGTTGTGGGACATTTGTTACAGATTAAGAAAGAACATGATCAGACTATTACCACTAACTGTGGTCCATAGTGTACACTTGGTATGTTTTTCCATACTCTCCCTATTATTAACACCATGTATTAGTATTGTACATTTGTTGTAGTTCATGAGAAAACACTCTCTTATTTGTACTGTTAACCACAGTCCATCTTCCACCACATAGCTCACTGTGTTATACAGTCCCGTGCTTTGTACAGTCTATCCAAAGTGTACACTCAGTGGCTCTCACTTTCATCACAGAGTTGTGCAGTCATTGCCTCTGTAAATTTTTGAACGTTTTTCTTAGTCCAAAAGAAAAAATCCTATACCCCCGATTATTGACCCTTAGCATCAATATAGTGCCTTCTTTGACATTGATGCAAGAATATTACAATATTGCTGTTAACTATAGTACATAAGTTACAATAATTGTACTTTCCTATGCATCACCATATTCTTACATTTGTTCTAGTTCATAGAACATTCTTGTATTTGTACTATTAACCACAATCCTCAGCTACCAGGTTCCCTGTTATTCAGTTCCTAGTTTATTCTTTAGCTTTCTTTCAATTGACATTTATATCCCTAAACTTCCCCCACAATCCCATTTATAAACCAGCCGTGATAGATAGTGATACTCACTATAATGTGTTACCATCAACTCTATCCATATCCACACTTTTATAGTCAAGCTAATTAAAAATTCTACATACAATAAGCATCAGTACACCTTCTCAGCCCTCATCCTATCTCCTAATTACCTATACTCTAGGTTTTAACTCTATGTGTTTATTCTTCGTATTTAGTTCACTTTAGCGATACCATACAATATTTGTCCTTTTGTGTCTGGCTTATTTCACTTAGCATAATGTCCTCAAGGTTTATCCATGTCATCATATGTGTCCGAATTTCTTCTTACAGCAACGTAGTATTCCATCGTATGCATATACCACATTTTGTTTATCCATTAATTGGTTTGTTCATTTTGTTTTTAATAGCTGATGGGGTTAGAGACACTTTAAAATATTTCCAGGTAAATTTTTTCCAATCATGATTTATGATATGGGATTTTTCT
>JAQZBX010091481.1:0-12387 GCA_029593785.1 Cabassous unicinctus
AAAGCACAGCAGTATTGCACATGCAATACTTCTGGACAATTTTGGAGATTTGAATTTGAGTGTTTGAGACGATGATGAGGTGGTAGGGCGGGAGGGAGGTTTGGCTAATCTGTTTACGAGTTGTTGTCTCAGCTATGAAACTAAAAAAGCCAAAAAGGGATTCTTGCTCCTCCAATGAATGAGAAATGAATAGCAACAAAAACAAGCAACAGTCATAAAATAAACCAAATATCCTAAATCAGTCACATTTCATTGTCAGAATGACTCACTCCTTTTCCTTCCCTCAAAGAAAACAGTCACCCTGACTATGGAGACTTCTTAAATACCCATTTTTTTAAAATTATCACTCTTCCCTCTCATATTAACAGACATGTTTATTTAATCCACTGTGGTGAAGGCAGGCAGATTTCTAATTGATGTAAATGCTAGTTACACTGTGCTTTGATATAAGGAATGATAGATGGCTAAGGAAACATTGTAGTATAGAAAGAATAGCTAACACTTACTTAGTATTTACTAAGTGCCAGCTACGAGAGGTAAAGTAACACACCTAAGTTATAATCAATAAGGGGCAATAACAGAATTCCAACCACTGCACTTTACATGGCGTAGATTCACTTCCTAGATCCATCTTTACGTATAGAGCAGATTTAATCTTTATAATATAAATGAGTCTGAAGTCCTGTATTTTGTGGCCTTGGGGGGTGTATCATACTTAATTCCCACCCATTTAATTCTTCCACCAAGAAGATGCTCCAGAACTCTTGATAGCACAGTGGGAGTAACAGAAGAGGTTCTTGGATTGGCAACCCCTCCATTTGCTTTCTAATCCAGGCAACTCTGAAGTTTACACAATCATCTAGTGGACATGAACTGGGCATCCGGAAGGGCAGTGCAGCATAGAACTTAACAGTATTGACCTGGGTGCCAGAATGTCTCACTATGAACCCTGGCTCCTCCACTTAGTAGCCTGTGACATTGGGTTACTTACCTCTTCATGTCTGAGTTTCTTCATCTCCAAATAAGGATGATAATGGTACCTACCTTGTAGGGTTGCTGTAAGGATTAAATGAGATAACCAACCAAACCCAAAGGTCAAGGGCTGCAGTGTTTCAGTACTTCATGCACATAAAGCTTAATAAAGAGGAATTTGAGACAAAAGACCAATGTAAGGAGTCTTTTCCTCTCATTACTGTGGAAAAGCAGCACTTTCTTCAGAATATAGTAACAAAAGAATCATACGACCCTTTGTAAAAATAAGGGTGGAGTCAGAAGTTAAGACTGCCTGTGCAGGAGGCTGCAGGGAAATTGAATGCAAGGAATTCTGCTGTCCAAATTTTAGCATTCTGGTGGAAGTTCCATGCATCATATCCCATTCACTGAGACTCAAACTATATGGCATCGATATAGGGGGTGGAGATATGCAGAATTACAAGCCAGTCCATTTATATAATCCAGAGGCTAACATTTTAGTTGGGAGTAAATTTCTTAAAGCAGGGAAGGTTAGCCTAGATGCCAAAAGTATAGATGTGTCAGAAGTTCAGAGGAAGGAGCAGTAGATAAAAGCTGAGGAAACCAGGAAAATTCTGGATTTATAGCTAAGATTTACCTAGGACTAGGCCAGACCAGGCCTTATATGGTAGATCATACATGCCAAGATGGCCAGGAATTTCTTTTAGTCAGGGCGAAGGGAGCAAGCAAAGGCAAGAATGTATATGTTATCGTCGGGGGCCAATGGATATACCATTTGCCTCGGAAAGAATATTCTATAGGAAGGGAAATAGTGGGAGAACCAGTGAGAGAAGTAAGATGGGAGCCAATCTGTGGAAGTAGCTCTTCCATGGCCTAAGTTTTGATTCAAGACTGACACCTAGATGAACAGAAGTTTTAGACCTTGTCACAGGCAAAACTTTGGTAACATACATGGAAAACTGCTTCAGAAAATAACCAAAATTAATGCCCACCACAAATTCCCAGTTAGCTGAGCAGATTGCTATTCTTTAGATTTTTCTTCAATCCATAAGGGATATTAAAAGTTCATTATTTTTATTAATAATCTTCCATCAATGGTAAAAAAAAAAAAAGGAAGAATGCTAAATGAAAGAAACTAGACAAAAAGTACTACATATTGTTTGACTCCATCTATACAAAATGTAAATACAAATAAATTAGAGATACAGAAATAGATTAGCACTTATGCATGGCAGGGGAAGGATAGAGAGATTGAGAGGTGACAACTAAGGGGTAGGGTTCTTTTTTTTGTTTGTTTTTATGTTTGTTTTTGTTTTTTGTGGGATTTTTTTGGGGTAATGAAAATGCTCTAATATTGACTGAAGTGATGAATGCACAACTCTGTGATTATACAAAATGCCATTGATTGTACACTTTAGATGGAAAGGATGGCTTATGAATACGTTTCAATAAAAATGATTTTAATAAAAATTCATTGCTGATTCTTGAGAAGCATTTAAAATAATCAATCAATCAATGTAGCAGTCATTCAGTAGGTATTGTGGAGATATAAATGCCACTTTGTCTAAGCACCTAACCAGGCTCATGCAAGCAGAAATTTCTAACTTGATCCAGGTGTTTGTGTAGCTCAGAGAACACCCATTTAAATGGTCTATGGTTCAGTAATAAGCCCATTTGAAAAGTGGCTGTGGGATGAATAAAAATCTAGCCCCGATGTGTATAATAATTATACAGTACTAGCTTCATAATACACTTGAGCAGTCTGTTAGGAAAATGTTTGCCTTTTTTCTTATGTTTTAAGACTGGGCTTTCTGAGAACAAGTATTTTTACTGGAGGGGTAGAAGAGGTATGCATGCTCTGCTCACTATGACTCACCCGGGAAGAAGGACCTCGAAGGAGATAATACTTAGGAAGCCAAAGCCCACCCTGCACTGTTGTGTGGATGCCCTTAGAGAGTTATTCTCAAGTGAGCAACTCTGAGTGGGGTAAATATAATGGAGAAGAGAGACTGATGAATCTGAGGGTAAGCTTAACTCTCCTGAGAAGGTGGCAAGATTTCCTAAAGGAAGTGTGGAAACTTGTCTGCAGAGCTTTAAGTGTAAGGTCCTCTCAGAGAAGATCTGTAAGGTAAGAGCAGGGAACTGGGGTACACCCATGCCTCCCCCTACTTACCCCCTCAAAGGGGTACAGTTGAGCAGGGTGTGGATGTATTTCTTTTCATCTATGGGTTAGACAATATTTGGTATTCAGTTTAAAATTATTTTCCTTAAATGTTATAATTCCCTTTATTTTGCTTAGAGCAAGATTTCTTAACCTTGGGTCTATTTACCCCATCAAGAGCATACGGATAAAAATGGATAGAATTCAGAGGGCCCATGAACTTGGATGGGAAAAATTTACATCTTTCTTTTCACTTACATCTAATAGAAATTTAGTATTTACTTCAAATTTGAAGGTAGGCAGCAAACAACAAAAGTAATAGCACCACCTGTGACTTTGTCACCAATAGAAATCACAGCTATGACTCATAGCACATTACAATTATTGTGATAACCTGAAATAGCCTTTATACTCATCACTACTTTCAAATTTGGGTGCTCATTAGACCCATCACTAGATCGTGTTGTTTAATAAATTAATACAGTACATGTATATCACAAATTGGTGTTTTTAATATTTTGATAACTGTATTTCAATACAATGTGTTTCTTTTGTGATCCTGGAATATGTTTTATTTTACGGATTTAAGCCACTATTCTGGTAAGGAGATCATAAGGTCCACAAAGGGTCTCTGGCACAAAACTCTAAAAGGTCACGTAGCCTGGCCTAGAGTTTAAAATCTGGTAACACTTACAACTTTGTGTGGTGGCACTGTCAAAGGAAGCAAAGAGTAAGTTTGAAATCATAAACAGAAATGTCATGTCAATAGTCTCCCACCCTCCACCATTCTCCCACCTCCCAATACATACACACAAACACAGAATAGCACTAGCAGGAATTGTAACCCATGAGTGCTGTGCTGAGTCCAGCAGCAAAATGGCAAGAGGATCATGCACAGTAGACAGCAGTGGAAAACCTTAGGGTCAACAGGATCCATAAGCAATTGGACTCAGGAGCACAAAGGATACAATTCACGGATCTTTTCTAAATATAATAGAGGACATGACCTTTAAGGGCCATAAGGAAAACTGAATCTTTGCCCTGCCATTCTATTAGATTATAATATGCTTAAGAACACAAAGCAAAAAAAAAAAAAAATTACATGATGAAGCACACAGACTCTGAGAACCATTATTTCAGAGTGAGGGCTAGAGAAAGCTTTCAATGAGGCCTTGCTTTGTTAGTACAACACCTTTGTTGCTGGAGGTTTCATTTTTAAAAATCATTATATAACATCTGATATGTACAAAAGAATTGATTTCACATTTATATGCTATAAAGCATAATAATAAATGAACTTCAATGACCCCATCACCCAATTCAAGGCTCAGAACATCATCAATGCCAGTACATCTACTGTAGGTTCCTACCTTATCCCATCCCTGTTTCCCCATCAGAGAAAATAATTAGCCTGAATTTTGGATTTACTTTGCTTTATAGTTTATAATATATGCATGGTTCCTAACAATGGACTATCTAGCATTGTTTGTTTTTGAGTTTTATAAAAATTATATCCAAATGCATGAAATCTTCGGTGACTTGGTTTTTCACTCAATAGCTTGTTTCAATATGCATCCATATTTTTGAATATAGAAGTGGTCGATTCATTCTTACTCTATTGTGAAATAAACAAATGTCACATTATTTATATATTTGTTTCCCATCAATGAACAATTAGGTTATGCCACTAGTTTTGCATTATGAATCAGGTTGCTATTAATATACTCAAGGACAATTCCTGGTGCATAAGCAAAAGAGTTTCTCTAGGGAATATACCTAGGAATAAAATTGCTGGGTCATAGAGTATATGGATGTTCAACTTTACAAGATAGCCCCAAATATATTTTTTTCCAAAATGATTTTACCAACTTACACTCCCGTCAACAAAGCATAAGAGCTCCTGTCGATCCACATATATGCCAATACTTGGTGTTATCAGATTTCTGATGTATTGTCACCTTTGTACACCAAAGGTGTATCCTATAAGGGGCATAAAAGTGCTGGCAAGTGCCAAAATTTTATCAGGACAGCTTAATTCAAGGTTACATAAAATCAGCCTGAATTCTCCCTAGAAAGCAGAGCCTGAGACAAGGTAGTTTATTTTGGGAAATGATTCCAGGGAACAGACATGGGGAATTGGGAGGATGGAGCAGGCAAAGAGAGAAAACCAATGCAGGAGTGTATTTTTGAGTTGGCCGCAACTGTAGGCAACTGGGGCTTAATCCTACTTAGACCCTCTGGAAGCCAGGTAAAACCCTCCTCTGAATTATCTGACCAAGGCTGGAAGAAGGGAACATTTATCACTGGCTCCCATCCCATATTGGTCAAGAGTTAATTCCTGAAGACAAAAAGAAGATAAAAAAAGGAAAAAAATCTTAAAAAACAAAAATAAAATAATTTAAAAAATAATGTAAATAAAATCACACATGCAAAAAAAGTTAATTCTTGAGCTCTTAACTCCTTCACACTTACAGAATATACATGTGAGAGTGCTGGGAAGGGGTGTCCCAACAGGCCTTTGTGTTAAAATATCAAAGAAGGCCCAGGGTGGAAAGTGAGATATTCACTGTAGGCTAAGGCAAGGCACTATCTGCTTATACTTGTGTGAAGCTGGTTCCCAGATCTGTGGCTTGACTAAAAGGTAGGCTGAGAGGATGTGCAGTGGGGCAAGAGGTGTCCAATATACATAGCTAGTAAGTGGCAGATATGGACTTCAACTACACATATCTATCATAGTTCAAGTACTAAAATACTTGCCACATAGTGTGTACACTGTCCACTGCTTTCCCAATAGCTATCCCTTCCTTTCTTCTCTGCTAAGAGAACTCCAATTTGTTCAGGTGGCAGGCAGACCTTTCTGGAGTAGAACTGGTACAGTAGCTCCATGGTGTCATAAGAGGCTCAGATTCCTTCTATCTTTAGGTTCCAACATCTTCAGTGTTGGCTTACATCCGGAAAGTCACCCCATGGTCCAAGATGGCTTCAGCCATCGTGCCTGCATTCCAGACTAGTAGCAGGAGGAAGCAGGGGAGGATGAAAAGGCCTTCCTCCCAGAAGTCCCACAAAACACAACAATTATATCTCACTGGCAGAACTTAGTTATAGGATCATACCTTGGTGCAAGAGATGCTGGATAGTAGAGACAGTTCCTTGGATGCATTGCTACATGGAATGAAACTGGAGTTCTGTCACTAAGGGAGAAGGTAAGAATGAATACTGGATGGCAACTAGAAGTCTCTGCCACAGTAGCTGTTTGATTTGGGGCAAGTTTTTAATCTATGCCTTGGTCTTCTTATTTGTAAAATGGAAATAACAGTACCTATTTCACAAAGTTGTTATAAGGACTAAATGAGGTAATGTAAATAAAGTTGCACACTGCCTGGCATGCAGTAAGTGCTTAATAAATGTTAGCTGGTATTAATTTGTTTTGGTGACTCATCACCAGGGCCTGGCATTGAGCAGCACAACCTCAGATAACTGATCTTATTGTCCCTGCATTTATCAGACATGAGGGTGCAGGGTGCTGACTCACACACAGAGCACTCTTAAGTGTTTAAAGCCAGAATGGCAGTCTAGTAATTTACAATGAGAAATATAACTGTCAGGTGGACCAGACAGCCTGACCAGGTTATTCTCTCCCTGAAAGCAATGACCATGGGGAACCATAATGTTGACTGCCGAGGATAAGATGAGAAGAAAAAGAACTTGTTATCCATTTCAAATGTTTAATGGTATCAGCTCTGACAGACTGTTGTGTCCATCTCTACAACTGAGCTGCTCTGATACTCAGGCTTCAGACATGACAGGAAACCCCTTCCTCTGGACATCGTTGGGAGGCACACTATCAATTGCTGGCAAAGCTCACCGAGAATGTGGAACATGTGGGAAATCCTTTAGGCCAAACTCAAGACACTTATGGCATTATCAAATCCATTCTGAATAAAGGTCCTATGCACATGGAATACCTTTGGAAAAGTTATAAATGAAGAAAACACTTCAGGGAGACCCATTTTTTTAATAATGTCCCCAGTGTAAATGGGGGCAGTGAGAAACCAGTTTATATTTTTGTTTAAAAGCTTTATTGGATTGCAAGTTGAATACATTTTTTAAGTTTAAAATAGAAACTTTTTAGTTGTTTCATATAGAAACATAATACAGAGTATTAGTAACAATTAAAAATAAAATAAAATGCTTTAAATCAAGCAAATAGAATAATATGTATATACATGTGGTGGTTGAAGCTGTATGTACCCCAGAAAAATCTAATCGATTCTTATGGGTAGGAACCCATTGTAAGTAGAATCTTTTGATGAGGTTACTTCATTTAAGGTGTGGCCCACCTTTTAGCCTCAAAACTGGGAACAAATAATTTACACTGTTTAACTTGACTGATTTCATAATATTTGCTTGATCAGTCCAGGAAACTAAAACAATACACATGTATGATATATACATATATATATATAGTACTTAATGTGCAAAGATAACCCTGGGCTTGCCATCTCCCTTCTGGTCACACAGTTTTTTTCTAAATGATACAATAAAAGGTAGAAAAGTAGTGTGATATAAAGGAAAAGAATGTTAAGCTTTAGCGTCAAAGTTGCCTTTGAATCTTGGACTCACCACTTCTAAGTAACATGAATTAAACAAGTTATTTAATGTCTCTGAACTGTCTTTTTTCATATGGGATATAGACTATAAAGAATGGCCCCAATTCTTTATCCCTCCCTGTGTTCATGTCTTTTGCCATATAACTTTGTAGGACTCTCCTACTTTAACTCTTGGCTTGACCATGCGACTTGGTTTGGTCAACAGAATAAGGTGGAAGTAACATATCTGTTCTGTGTGTAGGCCTCAAGAGGCTTTGTGTGTTTCTTCTTGTTCTTTCTTGCACCTCCACTGTTGCCACAAGAGCATGATTGGGTAGCCTGATAAGAGGCACATTGGAACAGAGCCCAGGCACCCCAATCAAGGTTGGCCTAGATTAATTACCCAATTTCCAGGCAACCCCAAGACATGTGAGTAAGTCTAGCCAAGATCAGAAAGCATTCCAGCAACCCCTCAGCTGATCCTGTACACATGCGCAATAAATGCTTCTTGTTGTATACCAGTAAGGTGTTGTCATTGTTTGTTATGCAGAATTAGTATGGCACTAAATAATTGACACACACATAATTGACATATTATAGGTGTGTTAAAAGCATTAAATGAGATACTTCAGGTACAGTGAAGAACACTCTACAGTCAAACAAAAAATATGTAGCTATTGCTATTTTTACTAGATTTCTGCTTTCTAAATTATAATCACATTCAACTCCCACATTCTTAAGATTATACCCTGGTCATTTGCTTGACGGTTTGGATGTTTCTAAACCATTTGGTCTCACATTCACAGGCAATCTCTTATACTCCCAAAGGTGTCTAATAACATACACAGAATGTGAATCTTACTGATTTGACTCTCATAGAGCAAGTATCCTTATTTGCCTCATCTCCAGTTACTTCAGGGAGGGGAGGTCGCATATGACATAGCTTACTGTTGGTATCATGTAGCAACAATAATGTAATTAAATTAGAAGTAATTTGAAATTAATGTGTTTTGAGAAAATTGCAATGCCCCTTGAGACTATACAATCTCTGGAATAGTTAATCCTTCAGAAAAAAAATCATATAGGTGGGAAACCAGTCTCTTAAAATCATCTTTGAGCTGGTATAAGAGCAAGCTGCAAATTAGCTATGGGATTAGAGGAGAAATATGAATAGAGACAAATGGGCTGATGTGTAGCATCCATATTTATACACTTCTTTTTTGTAAGCGATGAAAAGAAACCCCAATACAGCATTTTTTTCTCTCATTTCCTCATCCTCTTTCCCGTGAGCAGAGAAAGTAACTACACTTGACAAAAATAAACCAGATAATACTGTCGGAGATTAGGATATCAAATATCATGAATCAACTTCATATACAATGACGTATGTGATGAACTAGACTCCTCAAATACCAAGAAGTCTCAAAATGTCAGAGATATGGGGTTCTTATCCTCCCTGAACAAGCAGCAGCAGCATCTGGGAACTTGGTAGAAATGCAAATTCTTGGACTCTATCCCAGATGTACTGAATCAGAAATTCTGGGGCCAGGACCCAGTGATCTGCATTTTAATAATCTCTCCAGGTGATTGTGATGCCTGTTAAATTTTGAGAACTGCTGATCTAGACAGAACCAAGCTACTTAAAGAATCATCCGTGTCCTAGCAGCATTGGCATCACGGGGGGCTTAGTAGTAACGCAGAACCTCAGGCTACACCCAGATCTACTAAATCAGAATCCAAACTTTGACAAAGTCTCCAGGTGACTTGTAAGCACATTAAAGTTTGAGAAGCACTGTAATTGTCCACTGGTTCCCATATTCAGGTGCATACTGCAATCATCTGGGGAGTTTTAAAAATACTGATAACTGAAAAAGAACAAGATTGGAGGACTCACACTTCCTGATTTCAAAACTTACTACAAAGCTACAATAATCAAAACAGTGTGCTTAATAAGGGGGATTGTAAATGTGGGGAAATGATTAGAGTTGATGGTAATACATTATAGTGAGTATAACTAACACTACTGATTTATAAATGTGATTGTGGCTGAAAGCGGCAGTCTCAGGAGGTTAATGTCAATTGAAATAAAGCTAGAGGATAACCTAAGGATTGTATAATATAATGACTTCGGTGGTGGATGATGATTGTGGCTAATGATACAGATACCAGAATGTTCCTATATTAGAAGGTGTTAAGAACATGGAGATACATGAGAAAAATACAACTAATATAACATATAGACTATAATTAACAGTAATATTATAATATTTTTTACAGCCATGGCAAAGAAGGTCAGTGCTAACAGTCAATAATGGGGGCGGTATAAGGGGGATGGGATTTTTCCTTATGGAGTAATGAAAACGTTCTGAAATGGACTGAGCTGATGAAAGCACAACTTTGTGACGAAACTGAGAGCCACTGAGTGGGGATGGATTGTACAAGGCATGTGACGAAATAACACAGTGAACCTCATGGTGAAAAATGGACTACGTTTAACAGAACAAATATAAGGATGATCTCTCATGAACTATAACAAACATACAATACTAATACATGGTGTTAATAATAGGATGGTTTGTGGGAAAAATACACCAAATATAAGCTATGGACTATAGAAAACAGTAATGTCATGATGATGTTCTTTCATCGTTTGTAACAACTGTGTCAAAACAATGTAAGGTGTTGGTGGTGGGGCAATGTATGGGAATCCTCTATGGTATGCCTGATTGTTTTGCTAACTCACAACTTCTCAAATTCAAAAAATGAAATTAAAACAACAGCATGGTACTGAAATAAGGACAGGCAATAAACCAATGGAACAGAACTGAGAGTTCAGAAATAAAGACACACATTTATGGCCAATTGATTTTCAAAAAGGGTGCCAAATCCACTCAATGGGGAAAGAACAGTCTCTTCAACAAATGGTGCTGAGAAAATTGGATAACCATATGGAAAAAAATGAAATTGGTCCTCTACCTCACTCCATATACAAAATTTTACTCAAAATGGATCAATGACCTAAATATAAGAGCTAAAATCATACAAGTTTTAGAAGAAAATATAGGGGGAAATCTTCAGGACCTTGTATTAGGCAATGGATTCTTAGATAGGACACAAAAAGCATAAGCATCAAAAGAAAAAAATAGATAAATTGCACTACATCAAAATTAAATTTTTTTTCTGCATTAGAGGACACTATCAATAAAGTGAAAAGACAACCTACAGAATGGGAAAAATATTTGGAAATCACATATCTGATAAGGGTTTAAAATATGAATATATAAAGAACTTCCATAACTCAACAACAGGGCAAAACTCCAAACTAAAAAAATGGGCAAAAGGTTTGAATAGACATTTCTCCAAAGAAGATATACAAATGGCCAATAAGCACATGAAAAGATGCTCAACATCATTTGCCAATAGGGACATAAATCAAAACCACAATGAAATACCACTTCATACCCACTAGGATGGCTATTATATAAAAAACATAAAATAACAAGTGTTGGCAAGGATGCAGAGAAATAGGAAACTTCATACGTTGTTGGTGGGAATGTAAAATTTTGCAGCTGCTGTGAATAACAGTTTGGAGCAGGGGTTCTTAACCTTTTTTGTTCTACGGACCCCATTGCCAGTCAGGTGAAAACCACAGACCCCTTACTAAGTCCACACTATACTGTGTATTATTTAAGAAATATATCACACCAGTACCAACACATCCCCACAAGAATAATGTTTTTTCTTTTTTATTTCAATTCAAGCTCATGGACCTCTTGTTAAGAACCCCTGGTTTGGAGGTTCCTCAGAAAGTTAAACCTAGAATTACTATATTACCACTTCTAAGTATATACCCAAAAGTATTGAAAGCAGGGAATCAAATAGATATTTGCACACCAATGTTCATAGCAGCATTATTCATAATAGCTAAAAGGTGGAATCAATTCTAGTGTTTGTAAACAGATGAATGGATAAACAAAATGTGGTATATACATACAATAGAATATTATTCAGCTGTAAAAAGGAATGAAGTTCTGATACATGCTATAACATGGATGAATCTTGAAGACATCATGTTGAGTGAAACAAGCCAGACATAAAAGGACAAACATTGTATGATTTCACTTATATGAAATATCTATAATAAGCAAATTTATAGAAATAGAAAGTAGATTATTGGTTTCCAGGGGCCAGAGGTAGTTATTGCTTAATGGGTACAGAGGTTCTGTTTGAGGTGATGAAAAAGGTTGGGTATTGGATAGTAATGATGATGGCACAACAATGTGAATGTAATTAATATCACTGCGTTGTACACATGAAAATTTAAAATGGGAAATTTCTTGTTACATATATATTACCACAACATAATTTTTTTTTAAAAAAAGAAAACCACAATGCTGATACTTGGATCTCATTACCAGAGGTTAAAATTTAAGCAGTCTGGGGATCAGTTCATAAATCTGGATTTTTTAAAAAGCTCTCCAGATGAGTCTAATGTGTTATAAAGTTTGAGAACCACTGAGAGTCCACTCCACTCTTTCATCTAGTGAGAAATCTAAGGCATGGAATTTTACAATTGCTAAATTTCAATCTCTTCATACTTGCTTAGGTGATCTCCCTTCTCTATGTCTCAAAACCTGGCTCCCTCTGTGAATATTTGAGAACTCC
>JAQZBX010091482.1:0-12385 GCA_029593785.1 Cabassous unicinctus
CCAAAGATCTAAATATGAGAGCCAAGACCATAAAGATCTTGGAAGATAACTTAGGTAAACATCTACAGGACCTTGTAATAGGAAATGGTTTCATGAACTTCACCCCCAAAGCCTAAGCAGAGTAAGAAAAACTAGAATGGCATCTTCTCAAAATTGAAAACTTTTGCACCTCAAAGGACATTATCAAGAAAGTAAAAAGGCAGCCTACACAATTGGAGAAAAGATTGGGCAAACATATATCTGATAGGAGCCTAACATCCTGCATATGTAAAGAAATGTTACACCTCAAAAATAAAAAGACAAACAGCCCATTTAAAAAATGGACAAGCAACCTGAAAAGACTCTTCTCCAAGGAAGAAATACAAATGGCTACAAAGCACATGAAAAAATGCTCCACATCACTAGCTATTATGGAAATGCAAATAAAAACTACAATGAGATACCATCTTACACCCATTAGAATGGTGGCTATTAAAAAAATAGCAGACTTTAAGTTTTGGAGAGGATGTGGAGGAATGGGAACCCTCACGCACTGCTGCTGGCAATGTAGAATGGTCCAGCCATTGTGGAGGACAGTTTGGCAGTTCCTCAAGAAACAAACTATAGAACTTCCATATGATCCAGCAATTCCACTGCTGAATATATACCCGGAAGAAATGAAAGGAAAGACATGAACAGATATATGCACCAATGTTCATAGTGGCATTAATCACTGTTGACAAAAGTTGGAATCAACCCAGGTGCCCATCAATAGATGAATGGATAAACAAAATGTGATACATACATACATACAATGCAATATTACTCAGCTTTAAGAAGGAATAAAGTGCTAACACATAGGAAAACATGGATGAATCTTGAGGACCTTAATTTGAGTGAAGCAAGCCAGGTATTGAAGGATGAATAGTATATGACCTCATTGATATAAATTAAGCAAATTGAGCAGACTCAGAGAGCTATTGTCTGGAAGAAAGATTTACAAGAAATAGAAAGGGAGAAGAAGGTTGTGAGCCAACACCCATACGGATGTAATCTATGGTAAGGTGAAAGTGTGTAGTTGTGTATTGAAGGGATATTACAGGAGGATAGTGATATTATTGGGTTGGATGGTGCAGCATTGACAGATGGGTAGATTGGGAAGGGTAGTTGGAAGGTCCAGGGTCAGGGGGTAAGTTTGGGAGAGTGACCAGGTGAACACTGGGGATTTGCGGGTATGTGGTTGAAAGTACAAAGTTGGGAATGTGCTTATGGCAATATGACAAAGAAGAGTTACTGGTTTAGGGTGTTGGATGTGGGGGGCATTTGGGACAGGGTGCACCTGCAGCAGGCTTCTATGGAGTGTGTGAATGATCATTTTGTCACAATGAGTTGTATCAGTCGGTGGAGACCCACATAATGAGCAGGAAGGTGTTGGAGGACTGATTTGTTCACAGATAGACAGGTGGGAGTCTCTCGAGAGCTTGGCAGTTCCTAACAGGGGAGGACAAACCAGTGTGTCAAGACCTCAGTCTTGTTACATGTACCGATGATCCTGTCATTCAAGGAGTGAAGCCAGGGGGTTGCCATGGGCCTTGAGGATAAGGAAAGGGAGGAATAAAACAGATCCAACAAGGGGTATTTAGTGGGCAGTGGAAGTGTTCTACGTGATCTTACAATGATGGACACACGACATGGTACATATCATTATTTATAAAAGTGTGCAGTCTAAAATGTAAACCATAATGTAAACCATTGGTTCTGTTTAGTACTAGGTTTCACTATTTGTATATCAGTTATAACAAGGTACCATCCACATATAAAAAGTTATTAATATGGAGGTAGGACAGTCTCCTGTATTCTGTGTGTGACTTTGCTGTGACCTAAAATTTCTTTGAAAACAATAGAAAAATAGTGAGACACTGGGGAATGAGTGGGGGAAAGTGCCATGGTACAGACAGGACACCAGATATTGCTGGTGATGAAAGGCAAAATGTCAAAAAATATTTTTAAAAATATTTTTCATTTTTCAACATCCCAAACTTGTAATTTTATTTATTTTTAGTTTTTTAAATGTTTATGTATTTTATTTCTTACATGTAAACTTATCATTATTGATTCATTTTCCTATTAAATGTATTCGGCTATTGTAATAACTCCATTTTTGAAGAAGCTTTGGATCACAGAAGGGTTACAATGGGGGCATGGGAGGATTGTTGATGTGGAGTATCAGTGATGGGGGATGCATGGGAAGAAGTTCACATGAACATACATATAAGATATGTAAAAATGTTCAAATGTTCATTGGACATTGTCACAGTGGGTGGAGTTGCACAATAACTGAGAGAATACTGAATTCCCATCATGGAGGTCTCTGTCACATTCTCTAATGGAGCAGCAACAGTCCCCCAAGTGCAGGGGCAGTGACTGGTTAAGGAGGATGATCCACTGATGGGCCTTTGATATTGATGAATAGACTTATGAGCCTTTGTTTGTGAAATTGGAGCTTAACCTATTGTTATGGGGTACCTCAGGGTTGCCTTCAGAGAGCCTCCTTGTTGCTCAAATGTGGCCTCTCTCTAAGCCAAACTCAGCATATCAATACATTATCTTCACTCCAGCGTGGGACATGACTCCCGGGTTGAGCCTCCCTGGCACTGATGGATTGTTACCAAGCACCAATTAGCAATGCAACTGTTTTTCCAAGTTCTCTACCTGTTTCTGTTACTTTTCAGGTTTCAATTTTTGCTGAGCTTGGTAGAATTATTTCTAAATTCAGAAAATGTCTCTTCAATATCTTAGGAATAATCTTCAGTTGAAAATCCAAAGTATTCACCACGATGCCATTTAATGTGAAAACTTGTCTGCCTATTGAAAATGCAGCAGAGATGGAAAAACATGGTTTCCATTCCTCAAATGTAAATAAGGCAAAGTCAGGGTTTTGTGCCAACTGGTGGTAATGTAATGATTTGGGTACTCCATTTGTCTTCTTGCATATTAATCTTTTAAATTCTTTCATCCCAGGAACATTTGACACTACATGTCAATTATTTTGCTGAGGAAATAATGAGTATTTCCTTATAAATGGAATAAATATTGAAGTTGAGAAACATAAAATGGACTGGAGTCAATGTGGAGAATATGACTGAGAAAGTCACCTCTGTCATATATTCTAAATTCTTCCTCATTCTTTAAGATCAGGACAATATTGTGAACAATAAACTTAGTCAACGTCCTATAGAGAGAGTACTAGATGTGGGCTCTCAGTAAGCAAGATTGAAGATGGTAGGAAACACTTAACATGGGGAAAAAGGAAACCTCTCTGAGTTGTCTATGTGAAGCTGATCCCTGAAGGACAAGCAGAAACCAGTAGTGACAGGTGTATGTGTGGGTGCATGGGGGATGTAGGCAGTTGTGGAAGGAGCACTCCATGCACAAATATAATGCATGAAGGCCAGAGAGAAAAAGATTTTGATGTGTTCTAGAAATTGGGAGGAGACAGTGAGGTTGGAAGTAAAGAAGGTTTGGGAGAAAGGGGAAATTTGATCCTGAAAAGGTGAACAGGGCAAGAGGATCCAGGGTAAAGATTTCAGATATTGATATAAGTGAAATTTAAAGGAGTCCTTTAATGTCACCTAAACATGATCCAAAATGGCATTCATTTTCAATAACTAACTATGGAAACACTTTTGAACCTGACCCCACCTCCTTTCTCAGGCTGCAAATGAAGGTATTTATGCTGGAGGAAATATGATGGCACAGACTGACATCCTGGTGGTGTTCTGTAGTGTGGGTGGAGGACAGGGTCTGTAATTGGCCTGTGTATTAGTCAGTCAAAGGGATGGTGATGCAAAATACCAGAAATCAGTTGGTTTTTATAAAGAGTATTTATTTGGGGTAGAAGCCCACAGTTACCAGGCCATAAAGCATAAGTTACTTCCCTCACCAAAGTCTACGGCAATGTGTTGGAGTAAGACAGCTGCTGATATCTGCCAGAGATTAGGATTCTTGGGTTCCTCTGTTCCTGGGGCTCCATTTCTCTCTGGGCTCAGCTCCTCTGTTTCCTCCACAAGGCCAGCTGTAGACTATCAAGTGAATGGCTCATCTCTATCCCAGGGCCTTCTCTCCTTCCTCACGACCAAGCTCCTCTGTCTGCTCTCCTCCCCGGGCTCCAGCATCAAAACTCCAACAACAGAGCTCCAACTCAAAAACCTCCAACTCTGTCCTTTGCCATGTCTTTTATCTTTGAGACCCACCCACCAAGGGGTGGGGCTCAACACCCTACTGATGTGGCCCAATCAAATCCCAAATCATAACTTAATCATGCCCAGATGAACAGACAAGTTTACAAACATAATCCAATATCTACTTATGGAATTCATAACTATATCAAACTGTCAAACTGCTACACTGCCTGGTCCTGTCAAATATACACACATTATAGCCAGGTTGGAGGGGAGATGTTTTAGTTTGCTAGGCTGCTGAGAGCATATAACACAAAATGGGTTGGCTTCACAATGGGAATTTATTAGCTTACAGTTTTGAGGCTGGGAAAAATGTCCAAAGCAAGGCATCAAGACAATGCTTTCTTTCTTAAGACTGGTTGCCATTGATCCTTGACACTTCTGCCACATGGCAAGGCATGTGGTGGCATCTGGTGGTCTCTCCCTTCTCTTCTGGATTTCATTGCTTTCAGCTTCTTGCTTCCCTGGTTTTCTCTGTATTCATCCAATTTATAAAGGACTCCAGGAAGAGGATTAAGACCCATCCTGGTTGAGGTGGGTCCCACATTAACTGAAGTAGCCTTGTATACAGGTTCTACTTACAATAGGTCCACACACAGAGGAATGGATTAAATTTAAGAATCTGATATTCTAGGGTACATACAATTCCAACCTCCCAGAAAGGAGGTGTATTCAAAAGGATGAGAAATCCAGGAATACAGAGGCCATCCCCAACAAGAAGAAAAACAGAGAAACTGTCCCATTGAGCAAACACTTTTAAATATTTTTATCCTATAAAGAGAGTCTAAGGAAGACTGGGACCTTGTAGACTAATAGACTACCTGAGATATAGAGAGGAAATTAATAATATCAATTGTTTGGATTAAGGGGAACTTAAGTCACCACAGAGGTGCAAAGACATCTGCATAAAAATGCCATGGTTCATAATCAATGAGTGAGGCATTGGTATGTAGATGGCTACATTTTGGTCATAAGCAGGATAATTATTCATGGTTTGACATGACTATCACAATTTTATCTGATGTCATGGTAAGCCATCAAGTAATTGCTCCCTTTCACTCTCAAAATTATCTTGAGTTGGACAAAACATGTATGGTCACTCTATACATTAGGTGTATGGGTCAAAGAAAGATATTTAGTACCCTCTATCAAAGAAAGGAGTGAAATGTTTTTCAACCTGGAAAAGAAAAGGAAGCCCATTTTAGGGACATTGTTTGAGATTAAGTTTTGTCCATGGTGATATTTACTGAGTAAAAAGCACTTGCAAGGTGCTATGCTGATAACAATGATTATGGAAATTGTGAAACAAGGAAACACTGAATCGAGGTAACCTATATGGCAGATGTTAGGGAGCAGTGCAAGGTGAAGGATATCTAAAATCTATGTGGTATTATCTGATTCCATAGGTGAGTCTTGTTAAGTACTGTGGAAAGAATAGGAGGAATGTGTAAACACCCTATTTCTGCCTATGCTAGTGGAGTGAAAATGTTGTGGTTGCACAGTTATGTCTTCATTATGCCCAACAGAGTTTTATTGAAAGCTGTATGAAATATCTTTTTTTTTTTTAAGAAAAGGCTCAGGCATCATTTTTACAGAGAGGCTTAGTTAAACTCACAATAATGATCAATTGCTCGTGTGATTATAACAATGTGTACAAGATTCTATCTTTATGTCTTCAGGTTGAAAGGTAAGAAGTTTGAACATAATGAGCCAATGAATTTACTTCTAATTTATATGAATTGCCTTGCCAGTATTTACCTTTGTTTCCTAACAAATGCAAAAAAGTAAATAAATAAGATAGTGTCATTGATTCAATAAAAGTATAATGGCCTGTATCCATCATTTCAATGTCATGCAGGGCAATTCGAATGTCCCCCAATTCCCCCATTTTATACCTATCTTTCCTTTTTCCTCCCCACAGAAACTCTGGTGGCCACTGCCTTTATACCAATGATAAAAATTCTTCTATTGTTAGCTCCTTCACTTCTAATGGGACTCTTCTACTGTAACTTTTATATTCATTAAGGAGAAAAATTAGTTTAGAAAGAGTGAAGGATAACAAAATCACTTCTAAATCACTTCAGTTCAAAAGTGGCATGCAGCTCACTTTTCTCTGATAAAAAAGAATCATGTCATCCTGGCACAAGAAGGACTGGGACATGTAGTCTCTGGTGGGGCTACCACTTGCCAGTTATAACTTTATATTATAGAGACATATAGCTTGTTCATCCTTTATTCATAGCACTATCCAAATGACCAATAAACAGGTTAATATTGCTTGACCATGTCATTTATTGTATAGTCACCCTCAGTCACTCTGTGTCTCATTATGCTCATTTTGCTTATTTAGTTGATATACCACCACCTGACATATTATTTATTAATTTCTTTGCCTATTATATCTAACCCCAAAATAAGGCAGGGACTATTTTACTCACTATTTAACTCCCAGATCTAGGACAGTGAGTTTAATTTTTAATGATTAATGAATATTTCTCAATTAAATAAGAAAAGTATATTTAAAATATCAATTTTGTCTACTTCAGAAAAATTTAGAAAATTATGAATCTTATAACTATTGCACATACAACTATAAACCAAGAGAATAATCTTCACTATATTGATGTGTATAAAGAAAGTAACATTTTTATATTTTGTCATAAGAAAAATATGAGAATTCTTTAATTCTTTTAATGTACAAAATAAATATAATTGAAATTTTTATAAAACTAAATTATCTATTTATAAACATGAAATTTTTAACATGTTTCAGTAAATGGAACTATATAAATTCCTGAAAAGATAGAAAGATCTGAAAACAATAAAGTTTTAAAAATAGATTCAGAACAATCTGGCCATAATGATGATATGAATGTAAATTGAAACTAGGCAAGGGAAACTGCCTTGCTGTCCACTGACCTCTATCTCTTCTTCCCAGACACTGAGCTCAAATACATTTCCCAGCCTCCCTTGAAATTAGATATGACAGCATGACATTTACTGAATAAAAGCAGATGTAAGTGGAATTTGCATGTATCAAATCCAGGCATGACACATAATAATTTCCCAAAAGCTTTCTTTCATGCACTTTTCCCTTATGCCAACTATATGCAGACAGATACTGTGTAATTGGAAGTAACATAAGAATGAAACCAGAGTCACGTGATAAAAGGACCTTCAGTATCTGCATTATGATGTGGAAGAGAATCTCCTTCCAATAACACCACCTGATTCAGACTTTATGTGAGGTAGAAATGATATTCTTCTGTTTGGGGCATTATATATTTTGGGATTTGTTGAAGAAGCTAGGATTTCCTTATCTAATGGATATTTATAAAACCAACACCTGATATTTTGATTACATATATGTAAGAAAATTGACCCAGGAAAGGGTAGGAAGAATGAGACACTGTATGATATTTTCTTTAATGAATTATTTTATTCTCAAAAGCCTAGAATCTTCTGGATATAATAGAGCTGGGATGAAGGGAAATTAACTTCAAACTTACTAGGTAATATTATCTTAGACTCTACTAATGTAACTAGCCTCTGATAATTTAGACCATTAAGGAGAAGTGTTCAGACATTCACAATCCTAAGTCTATCCCTACTTCTGTCCCATGAAAATTCAAGGGATTATATATCTACTAAAGTAGAGAAATAGAAGTTAACCCCAGATAAACTTGTGTCCATTGGGTTCTCACTAGATCTCTGGCAGCAGATTTGTTCTGATCAAAGACCTAACGTAATTTCCACTGAGGCCTGGCATTTTCCATTTGATATTGTGGATGTCATATATAGGACAAAATATCCTGCCAAAAAATAGACAAGGCTTATAGATGGTTAATTCAAAACTTAAGGAATGGTATATAAACATATAAAAACATGCTGAATCACAATTAGAAAAATGTGAATGCAAGAATATAATCTGAATGGAAACAATAATATTAGCAAATTTCCAAAATATGGCTAATTAATAAGTGATTACATCAGTGTTGAGACAGAAAAGGGAGAGATGAATGAGAGTTTAAAGATGGGTAGGCTTAAGGAAAGACACCAGCGATGGGGAAATCACCCAAATCCAGCAACAAGGGGAAATTATCACCAACCTTGAATATTATGGTCATTGAAAGAGCATCAGATCTTGAGTTCCTAGATGTTATAATTGCAGGGAAGACAACCACTGGCAAGATCTGGAGTCACAGGTTGATGTACTTAGCCATTGCCAGTCTCAGGGTTGGAGTGACATGGGTGAGGGAAGAAATACCCGATCTCAGGCTACTCTTATGCTCCAATCTCCTGCAAGGATCTCGCTTTGGTCATATCATGGAAATTCAATAAGCCAAATTACCCCTAACTAGGTCACAGAACAGACATGGAATGTCAGACAGGCATGTGGGAGGAGGACAGAGACTATCCAACACAATGGGAATATGAAAATTGATCCTCTGTATTTGCTGATGGAAAAATTCTTCTAGCTTTTAATAGTATGCCAATTATCACTTTGCATCAAAAATTCTAAAAACATTATCATTTGAAGTAGTAATTCCGTTCTTGGAATTGATCATAAAAAATAATCACACGTGAAGAAATACAAATGTAGAAGAACCTTGTTTGTGAGCAATAGTCATCAAGATTCAAAATAGTCCCATCTACTCATTAATAGACTATTTTAAAATTGACATCAAATCCAGCCAGTGGAATATGACCCAGCCTCTTTGAGTTTTACTGGCAAGATACAAAGATTTTTTACTAAGTTTTAAAAAAAGAAAAAGAAAAAGAACATTTTGCATGTCAATATATGATATTTTTATTTAAAAAGAAGTTTGAATTATACAACTCCAGGGTCCTCCTAGTTATAACAAATAAGGATTTACATTTTCTGAATTCAATGTTGGACACAGAAAGCATTTGTTTGCTAATTAATAACAAAAAGAGTGAAAGAGCAATTAAAATGATATTAAATGTGGATTTCAATGCACCAATCTAGCTTCTTAGGCCTCATTTCCTAAGCTACCCCTTGAAACATAATTTTGTTAATGCTGGTTTTTCAAACTTTACCCTTTGATCATATTTAAGAAAGCATATGATTTATGAGAAGTAATATAAATTTCTCCACCTAATGAAGTGTGAATTTATTCCTATCTTTTAATAAAGAACTCCAATCACAATCTTTATGTGCTTCAGAGGATATAGATATCCTGTTACTTTGTTATGGCACAGGAGCAGTTTATTTGGCCAAATCACAAGCTGAAACACAAGAATAAATTCTGAAGTTTGAAAATTTTAAAATATTTCAGTACATATTTAATTATTTCTCACTTGAGGAAAATGCATTTGCCAGAATCTCATATTGAACCAAGGGAAATGCATTTGCCAGTCCTCTTGTTGAACTCTGGATATGAAACTTGGTGTAGTAATAGTTCTTCCATATCCAGAAATTCAAAGTATTAGGTACATTATAAAATGTGATAAAGATATTTCCGCCTGCATAGTTATTGTAAATTATTAATATTAGAGACTAAAGGAAATTGCATTTTGAACTTTTTCTAAAAAGAAATTTATTATTCTAAATTTTTTAAAAATATATCTTTGAGTTTTGAGATAGAATAAAAAAAAATCATTGGAAGTAAATGGTTCCATATCCCCATTAGTTTCAAAATTTTCCCCATTTCTAGGGTATTATAAATGGAACCATCGAATTTGTTTGTCACTATCATCTAGCAAATAGGGAGGTGATACATACACTTCTCGAGTATTTCAAAAATCAAAGAGTTCACATATTTCTTGTCAATCACTTTGATTGCAGCAAACTTGGTTTCCTAATATATTTTCACAAAACACTGCAAGTTCCTTATTTTACTGTAGTCAAATAATTGAGTGTATCAATTGGAAAAGGGAGTCTATACTTTGGAAGCTTGATTCTTCACAGATTGGATGTAGACAATTGGAAATTGATAGACCTAGAACCAAATTTGTGGTTTTATTTAACACATTAAACAAATCCTGCTTGTTGCAATACTCTCCCCTCAGCGTCTTGCGGTGTTACGGCATAGTCCCACCACTCCATTCCACTTATATCAACAACACTCATGACATTCAGTTTGTCAATCACCTGGTCTCCCTGTCTTCAATCTCACAATTCTCCAATTAACAGTGATGCACAATTTCTAAAATGCAACCCGGTCGCTTCACTAGTGGTTGTAAAACCTAGAGCCACAGAGAGGCAAGAAATGTGGCTACTATGTGCAGCAGGAAAGGAAGGGCTTTTGGAAGATTTACCATTTCTGCTTGGTGAACTTGGACCCATGCTCATGCTGTTCATTTTCCCTGGCATCATGTTGCTGAGCATGTTCCCCCTATGCCATCGCCTTTACTTATCGGAATCACCTTTCAGTTATTCAGTTATGTTTAAACATTCAGGTCCAAGGTCTCCTCCAGTCACCATTGTTTTTTTGTTTTTTTTTCAATTTTTTACTTTTTTATTGTGGGTAAAAATCAAATTTTTCACAATACATACCAATATTTGTAAAATGATATATAAATACATATGCATATATGTGCATTTGTTTACATAAATGTTATTTGTTATATATATATATATGTATTTTTTAAAAAGGTGCTTAGATTACCTAAATATTACTCAGAAATTACAGGGATTCCCATGTTCCCCACCGCCCACACCTCCAACAACATCCCACCCCACCATTCCTCATCCGTGTGGTACAACACCCGCAATGAATATGCATATCCTGGGGCCTTGCCACCGAGCATAGACCACAGTTCACATCACAGACCACACTCTCTCCCACCCAGTTCTGCATGGTATATTCTGATGGAAAATGACCTACATCCGTCGCCGCTATGCCACTCAGGACAAACCCCAAGTCCCAAAAAAAACAGCTCCCGTATTTCAACTGCCCCTCCTCTCCTTGCCCCAAAAATGTCGAGTGGCCAGCAGCTCCACTTCACTGTTACAATTTCTTCCATTGCTTGAATCACAATATGTCTACAACAGAACACCACCAAGTCCACTCTAGTCCACAGCTCCTCCCCCAATCCTGAGGGGACTTGGATGGTGATGTCCACTCCACCTCCAAGTGAGAGAGGGCTTATATCCCATGGTTACAGTGGATGGGGTTATCTTGCCTTCAGGTGTAGGCCCTCTCCATTCCCTGGGATGGCTGTTGCCCATCATTGTCTCCTCTCCAGGTTACTTGGATGAGTCCACTGAGCTGTAGGGTAGGAGTTGCAGTTCCACTGAGATTCTATGCACAGCTGGCACATAGGTGGGCCAGAAGATACAGTCTCTGGAAGTACACCTAAAAATTCCTGCATCACATATAGGTTTGAGTAGAAGGGACTGATGGACCATGTGCAGGGATGACTTATTTGAGTCCAACTCTGTCACTCTCAGGAACACAGATGCCAATGAAGAGCCCACTAATTAGGCATCAATCTCTGGCACTATCCCCACTTGTATAGGACCTGGGTGTCACCAGAGCCCTCAGGGGTCCCTCAGTGTGGGGTGATATCCACTTAGGTGTTCTATGAGATCCTACTGAGGTGTGCATAAGCATTACCTCTGGGATGACCTCCCGACTCTCTTTGAAGTCTCTTAGCCACGTGAACTCATTTCACTTTACCTTTTCCCCCTTTTATTCAAGGTCTTTTTCCAATTGTGTTGCCAATTGGCACTTGGTATTAATCCCTCGTTGCTAGGGAGGCTCATCCCCTGGAGTCATGTCCCATGTTGGGGGGAAGGTAATGCATTCAAAGGCTGAGTTTGGCTTAGAGAGAGGCCACATTTGAGCAACAAGGAGGCTCTCAGGTGGTAACCCTTAGGCACCCCACAACAGTAGGTTAAGTTTCAATTGGAAGAGTAAATACTCATAAGGTTAGTCCTCAATAACAAGAACCCATCAGTGGGACATCTTCTTTTGCCAGACACTGCCTCTGCACTCAGGGGACTGTTGCTGCTCCCTTGGGGAATGTAGCAGGGCTCTCCAGGCTGGGAATTCAGATTCCCTCATTAATTAATTGTCTACCCCCCGTGACCATGCCCCATCCCTTGATCATTTGAACAATTTTATATATCTTTCATGTATATTCAGATGGACTTACTCCCATGAATCCCCCATCCCAGATCCTCTGCACCCCCCACC
>JAQZBX010091483.1:0-12386 GCA_029593785.1 Cabassous unicinctus
AAAAAACAATTTCTTATTTCCAATTACTCCTTTCTTGAAAAAAACAAACTAACAACTAAAGCCCCGAGCTTGTGGGAAGATGGCAGCAGAATAGGTAGGAAGTGCTCAACTCTCTCAGAAACAACAGAGGAAGGGCAAAAAGCTGTCCATGGGAGCTGGGGATCTAAAGACTGGGAGAATGCTGCACATCATCCAGGAGGAAGAAGGACAGAGAGATGAAGAAGCAGAAATGAAAACTGTGAGTTACTAGCCTCTCCCACCCTCAAGGCAAACAGCCTGGATAAAACCCGTGGCTCGCTGCAGCCAAGTGAGAGGCGAATGGATATTTTCCTCTCTGGGAAAAGGGGAAGGCGTACAGTGGAGAGCAGAGAGCGGTTTCTCTTCAGTGAGTTTGGTCAGCAGAGCTGCTTTGAATCTCAGCTCTGTCCAGACCAAAATCACCAGCAAGAGGAGGCTGAGAGACACCTCCATGGGAAGAGTCTCCTAAGAACGCTATCTGCTGGCTCTCTAGGAAACTGCAAGGAGAAAAAAATGCTTTTTGGAGTCTCCTGTCCCAGACCCCTTGGATTAGATCTATGCCCTATTAGTGGGTTCCTGGCCCTATTTTGATAACTTAAGCTAGGAAATTTTAAAGTCTTACAATAAGTTGAACCAAAAATCAAAGAAGATCTATGAAACAAAACCACTAAGCAAGAATAAATTCATCAACATAATTAATTGCCTAGACATCAGCAAAAATTACAAGTCATATTAAGAAACAGAAAGAGATAGCCTATCCAAAGGAACAAACCAAAAATCCTGATGAGATACAGGATTTAAGACAACTACTCAATGATAATCATACAGACCTCCTAAATCGATTCAAGGAATTGAAGGGAAATATGACTAAAGAGATAAAGGATATTAAGAAAACACTGGATGAGCATAAAGAACAACTTGAAAGCCTGCATAGAAAAGTAACAGAGCTTATGGGAATGAAAGGTACAATGGCTGGGATTTAAAAAACACTAGAGGCAAATAATAGCAGATTTGAATTGATGGAGGACAAAATTAGTGAATTGGAGGACTGAGAAGAATGTGGTATGATGTATTTAAGGTATTGAGAGAGATGAACTGCCAGCCAAGAATTCTTTATCCGGCAAAACTGTCTTTCAAAAATGAGGGTGAGGAGGAGTGGATGTGGCTCAGGTGGTTGAGCACTTGCTTCCCACTTGAGAGGTTCTGGGTTCAGTTCCCGGTGCCTCCGAAAAGCAAAAGAGACAAGCAACAAGCAAACAAACAAAATGGCTAACTCAATGGGAGCTGATGTGGCTCAGTGGTTGAGCACTGGCTTCCCACATTTGAGGTCTGGGTTCAATGCTTGGCCCCGGGACCTCAAAAAAAAAAAAAAAAAAAAAAAAAGTGAGTGTGAAATCTTCACAGACAAACAAAAACTGAGAAAGTATGTTACCAAAAGACTGATTTACAAGTGATACTAAATGGAGTGCTACAGCCTAAAAGAAAAAGACAAGAGTAAGAGACTTGGAGAAGAGTGTAGAAATGAAGATTATTAGTAAGGGTAACATGGCAGTTTGAGATTATTTTATGAATCCCAAACAGAGAAAGATTATGTTTTTGAACTTATCTATTCCTGTGGCTGTGATATCATTTGATTGCATTAAATTCTGTTGAACATAAATATATGAAAATTAAACAACACACTCAAATAATCAGTGGGTCAAAGAAGAAACTGCAAGAGAAATTAGTAAATACCTCGAGACAAATGAAAATGAAAACACAACATATCAAAACCTATGAGACACAGCAAAGGCAGTGTTGGGAGGGAAATTCATAGGCCTCAATGCTTATGTTAAAAAAGAATAAAGATCCAAAATTGAAGACCTAACTGCACATCTGGAGGAACTAGAAAATAAAAAAAACAGCAAATTAATCCCAAACCAAGTCAAAGGGAAGAAATAATAAAGATCAGAGGAGAAATAAATGAAATTGAGAACAATAAACAACAGAGAGAATCAACAAAACCAAAACTTAGTTCTTCAAGAAGATCAACAAAATAAAAAAACCCTTACCTAGACTGACAAAGAAAAAAAGACAGAAGATGCAAATAAATAAAATCAGAGATGAGAGGAGGGACATTGCCACTGACCCTGCAGAAATAAGAAAGATCATAAGAGGATACTATGAGCAACTGTACACCAACAAACTAGACAACATAGATGAAATGGACAAATTCCTAGAAACACACAAAACACCTACAATGACCCTAGAAGAAATAAAAGACTTCAACAATCCAATCACAAGTAAAGAGATTTAAACAGTCATCAAAAACCTCCCCCAAATGACAAACCCAGGGCCAGATGGCTTCACAGGTGAATTCACAGGTGAATCTTGCTCAAGCTCTTCCAAAAAATTAAATAGGAAGGAACATTACCAAACTCATTCTATGAAGCCAATATCACCCTAATCCAAGAGTCAGATAAAGATACTATGAAAAAAGAAAATTACAGACCAATTTTTCTAATGAACATAGATGCAAAAATCCTCAACAAAATACTTGCAAATTGAAACCACAATCACATTAAAAGAATTATATACTGTGATCAAGTGGGTTTTATCTAAGGTTATGCAAGGGTATCTCAACATAAGAAAATCAATTAGTGTAATAAACCACACTAATAAATTGAAGAAGAAAAATCACATGATGATCTTGGTTGACACAGAAAAGGCATTTGACAAAATAGTGCAACTTTTTTGATAAAAATACTTCAAAAGATAGGAATAAAAGGAAGTTTCTGCAACTTGGTAAAGTGCAGATATGAAAAACCTACAGCTAGCATTGTACTCAATGGCGAAAGATTGAGGGTTTTCCCACTGAGATCAAGAAGAGGACAAGGATGCCCATTGTCACCACTGTAATTCAATATTGCACTAGAAGTTCTAGCTAGAGCAATTAGGCAAGAAAAAGAAATAAAAGTCATCCAAATAGGAAAAGAAGAAGTAAAACTTTCACTGATGATATGATCCTATACCTAGAAAATCTTGAAAAATCCTCAAAAAAGCTACTAGAACTATTAGACAAGTTCAGCAAAGTGATGAGATACAAGGTTAATATGCAAAAATCAGTAGCGTTTCTATACACTACTGAAAAACAATCAGAGGATGAAGTCAGGAAAAAAAAATTCACTTATAATAGTAACTAAAAGAATCAAATATTTAGGAATAAACTTAACCAAGGACATAAAGAACCTGTATTCAGAAAACTACAAAACATAGCTACAATAAACGAAAGACCTAAATAAATGGAAGGACATTCCATGTTTATGGATTGGAAGACTAAATATCGTTAAGATGTCAATCCTACCCAAACTGATTTACAGAATCAATGCAATCCCCATAAAAATCCCAACAGTCTTTTTTGCAGAAATGGAAAAGCCAATTATCAAATTTATTTGAAAAGGTAAAGGACCCTGAAGAGGCAAAAATATCTTTAAAAAGAACAAAGTTGGAGGATTCTCACTTCCTGAATTTAAATCATATTACTTAGCTACAGTGGTAAAAGCAGCATGGTACTGGCATAAAAATAGACATATTGACCAATGGAACCAAATTGAGAACTCAGAAGCAGACCCTTACATCTACGGTCAAGTGACTTTTGACAAGGCTTTCAGGCCCACCCAGCTGGGTCAGAACTGTCTATTCAACAAATGGTGCTGGAAGAACTGGATATCCATATCCAAAAGAAAGAGGACCCCTATCTCACATCATATACAAAAATTAACTCAAAATGGATCAAGGACCTAAATATAAAAGCTACAACCATAAAACTCCTAGAAAAAAATGTAGGGAAACATCTTCAAGATTTTGTGGTAGGCAATAGTGTCTTAAACCTTACACCAAAAGCATGAGCAATGAAAGCAAAAATAGATAAATGGGACCTCTTCAAAATTAAACACTTTTTTCTTCAAAAGACTTTGTCAAGAAAGTAAAAAGGCAGCCTACTCAATGAGAGAAAATATTTGAAATCCACATATCTGATAAGGGTTTGATGTCCATGTTATATAAGGAGATCATACAACTCAACAATAAAAAGGCAAGAAACCTAATTGAAATATGGGCAAAAGACTTGATAGACATTTTTCCAAAGAAGAAATAAAAATGCCAAAAAGCACATGAAAAAATGTTCAACATTCCCAATTATTTGGGAAATTCAGATAAAAACTACCATGAGTAACCATTTCATACCCCATAGAATGGCCATTATTAAAACAAAGCAGAACAAAACAAAATAAAAAAATTAGAAAACTACAAGTGCTGGAAAGCATGTGGAGAAAACAGGAATACTCCTTCACTGCTGGTGGGAATGTAGAATGCTGCAGTCTTGGTGGAAGACAGTTTGGCAGTACCTCAAGAAGATGAATATAGAACTGCTGTATGATCCAGCAATCCTGTTACTAGGAATATATTCAGAAAATCTGAAAGGAAGGATGTGACCTGGCATTTTCACACCAATGTTCATTATTCACAATTGCTAAAATATGTCCCCGGCCCAAGTGTCCATCAACCAATGAATGGATAAACAAAATGTGATATATACATACAATGAAATACTATTCAGCTGTAATAAGAAATGAAATCAGGATGCATATAATAACATGGATGAAACTTGAGGATATTATGTTGAGTGAAATAAGCCAGACACAAAAGGACAAATATTGCATGATCTCGCTAGAATGAGCTAAATATGATGAGTATAGCTTACTAGGAGATAGAATGTGCATTGAGAATGGGAGCTGATGCTTAATGTACATAGAATTTTTAATAAGGTTTATTGTGAAATAGTGGAAATGAATAGAGTTGATGGTAACACATCATAGTGAGCATAGCTAACACTGTTGATTTATACATGTGATTGTGGCTGAAAGGGGTAGTCTATGGACATAAATGTCAATTGAAAGGAAGCCAGAGGATAATCTAGGGTCTATAACAGAGTGATTTCAGTGGTGGATGTAGATTGTGGCTAATAGTATAAACATAAGAATGTTCTTCTTTTACAGAATGGTAAGAATATGGTGATATATGAGAAAACTACAACTAGTGTAACTTATGGATGATAGTTAACAGCAATATTGTAATATTTTTGCAGCAATGGCAATGAAGATATTATATCAATTCTAAGGGACAACAATACGGGAGTTTAAGTGGGTATGGGATTTTTCCTTTTGGAGTAATGAAAATGTTCTAAAATTTGCTGAGGTGATGACAGCACAACTATGTGAGAGCCACTGAGTGTACACTCTAAATGGAATGTACAAAGCATGAGATTTTATAACACAGGGAATCCAGTGGTGGATGATGGACTGTAGTTAACAGGACAAATATGAGAACATTCTCTCATGAATGACAACAAATATATAATGCTAATATAGGGTGTTAATAATCAGGTGGGTTGGAGGCGTAATACACCAATGATAAGGTATGGGATATAGTTAGTAGTAATATTTGGAAGAAGCTATTTCATTGTTTGTGATGAATGTTTCACAACAACGCAAGGTGTTGGTGGTGGGGTGATGTATAGGAGTCCTCTGTGATGACATGCATGTTTGTAAGTTCACAATTTTTACTATACATTTATTGTTTACATATGGATGATATACTTAAATTTATTTTTAAAAAAGTTAAAGCCCCTAATATTTCTTGACTTCAAAACATTTCTCTTCCTATTTATGCCCAGTGCCTGGAATAATCTTCAGTTACATATTGTCTAATTTCTTTTCTATCCTTCAAATAAAATACTCAAATGTAATCCTTCTGGAAAGTCAACAATTGGAATGGCAGAAATACAAGGTCTAAAGTAGTCAATTATTCCAAAGCAGGGCTAGAAATAAGTACTTGGTCTTAGAGTTTTCTTAATTGAAAAATGACCGTACTTCAAGGTTTTTGCTGTTCTTGAGAGCATGCAGATTTCTCCTGCAGTTCTTTTGAGAAACTCGGAGGAGAAACTCTGGAGGAGAGTAAGAGTGAAAGGGTGAGGGCGATTAAGAGGCTACTGCAGTTGTCCAGGTGGACTTGGACCAAAATGATGGCAGTGAAGGTAGAGAGGTTGACGGTTCAAAATATTATAAAGGTAGGAAAGCAGGACTTGCTCATGGATTATGTGTATAGTGAAAGAGAGAAAAAAATCAAGCATAAGTCCCAGGTTTCTGGCTTGAGCAACCATGTCGATAGTGATATTATTTACTAAGATGGAGAAAACTGGAAAATAGTATATATGGGAAAAGTTGAGATTTCAGTTTCAGACATGTTTGGTTTGAGATAACCCTGAGACTTCAAGTACAGATAGCTACTTAGGTTGTCTGAAGCTCAAAAGAAATATCAAGACTGAATGTAAAAGTTTCAGTCTTCAATATATGAACAGTTTTGGAACCATCGAAATTGATGAGATTGCCTAAGGAGATTATAAGGAGAAACCCCAAAAGGACCCAGGATAAAGCCCTGAGATACACCAATATTTAGTTCTTTAATTTTCACTAACTTTCATTTTTGAATTGGTAATGACCATAAAAATTATTCAAACTCTAAAATTCCCAAAGTTGACAAAATTGGTATCTACTAACTTAAAATATAAATATTTGGTTTATTATTTTGATTTTAAAGTATTATCCTTTTTAAAAGCTTCATTTGCTATGCTTTTCATCAAATTTCTTGGATTTGAAATACTGACATTTGTTTATTATCAGAATAATCAAGAGAATTCCATTCCAATAACCTTGAAGATAATGACATTAACGGAACAAGCACAGATGAGTTGGGGCCACCATGGTTGGTGGAAAGAGGCTCTGAGAGGACAGTCTGGGGCTTGGATCGAGGCTCTGCAGCCTAACTCTGTGACCTTAGCAGCAGTGACTGCATTCACCGAAGGAGCCGTCACCTGCTGGGGATCATTGCTGTTCTACACATATGACACTCAGCAAAAATCTGATGTGTGATGAATTTAATATTTGCTATGTGTTTAACTACATAGAGCATTAATTCTGGGTAATTGTATAATAAACAAGCTATGTGACTATGTAGTTTCATTTTGTTGATCTGAATATTCTAGCTCTGAATACCTCAAATGCTTACAATATACCCAAAAAGTAAACATTTTCACGATAATAAAAGCAGTCTTTCCATTACAGCATGATATACCTAATAAAAGATGAAAACAGCAGTTGAAACGAGAAATGAAATTTATCATAAAGAGCAACAACAAAATGGAGCCAAGAACTCTGTCAGGCAGTAAAAAAAAACAAAGACAGCCATTGAATATGAAGTGGAAACATTTACCTCTAATTACTATACTTAACAGAACAATGTAATACAACTTAATTTAGAGAATTTTTGGGTCTTTATTTACTAAAAAAAACTCACTACACTTTGATAGAAATCAGTTGATAGAAATCAATTTCAACATGGTTCTCTTGTTCTGGTTCATGGGATGATTGCAAAGCAAACCTCCAATTTCTTATGTGATAATTCACAGGCAGCCCCAGGCATAGAAACACCAATTTAACAATGGGTGCCTTGAATTGCCTTATATATTGCCACTATCGTGAAGAAATTTGGTACATGAGGAGAATCTGTAGTTTCAAAGAAGAGCACACACAAAATACCTCAAAGTACCTTCCTTTCTCCCTCCCCCATCGCCACCTTTATCCTGCCTGAAGGTTTTCAACTTCACCTTGGTGCATTGCCACCAATTGTATAAGTTAACAGAGATCCTTTTAATAAATGGAGACACTTCTAGGAAGGTTCAATCATATTGTAATTCTCTCAACACCTGTTAAGAGACTAGCTATTGAGGGAAGGAGAGTTGTTATTGAGAAGGCATATGGAGCACTTTGGGGTAGGATTAGGTGTTGGCTAATGTGGAAGGCAAAGGGCAACAGCACCTCATGTAACAAGTGCGGAAGGGAAAGTTGAAAAGTCCTGCCCAATTCTGCGTAAGTCCAGCACGGCATAAAGGAAAGGCAGAAGGAATTCCACAGCTTCTCTTCCCTTCCCTGAGTTGCAGGGCCTTCTGTCCCCAGGACTCAGATTCCTGGCTGGTAATATTAGCAGAATATTGCAGTTTAGCAGGCAGGCATGACAGGGAGGGCTCTGTCTTGATAGTCACACTGATCTGGTTTCAAATACTCTCTTGGCTACTTACCTTGATGTGAACTTGATTAAGTTGCTTGCCCTTTCTGAATCTCAGTTTACTCATCTGTAAAATGGGGATCAAAAGATTTGTCTCAAAGGATTGTTCAGAGTTAACCCCCCCCCACATAGTTACTCAGTAAATAGTAGCTATTTATTCACTCAACACTTGGTATGAATTATGTATACAAAGATATTAAAAAAAGAAATAGGATTTGCCCTTAGTTGTGTTTTGTGACTCAGCTGAGAATTTAAATAGCAGTTGTAACATTATTCCAAATAGCATACATTAATTAGCTTTGGGAAGATGATTTATTTGTAATTTTAGGACTGCTTGAAGACCATCACATCAGAAAACACCACCACCTTCACAGATAGAATCTAGCAGTGGTGAATTACCTTGACAAAGCCCCAAAGAACAAACTAGGTCTCTTTTCTTTATTAAAGACTGTATTCAATACTGCTGAAAAGTTTTACAGGAAGCTATTCTGCACAATCTCCTGCCTTGAGCCATGTTTATTCCTGGAGAATAGTGACTCACCAGCTGCTGAAAATATTGCTTCTTTGGATTTTTGTGACCTCTACTCTAGGTTTCCCTTCCTGCAGTGGCATTTAATTTAATTATAGTATAATAGTAAACTGTATCATTTCAATATATTCATACTGAGCAGATGCATTTATATTTTTGCTGTCAGTGGGAATTTCTTGAAGAAAATATGTGATGTTTGCATATAGGATGCTTGCCGTTTTCAACAAATAACCCTGCTATCTAAAGGCTCTGAACTTAGCTCCATAGCAATCTTCTATCTTTCCTCTGCCATGGATTCCATTTAGTATATACTCCTCTGTCCAGGACAAAAACATGTCAAAAAAGGACTTTGCAAATATACATAGTGTATAAATTAAGTGTAATGTAAAGTAAAATCTTTTCATTCTTCATATTTATCCCTGCTAATGATGACTTTTTTTCTAGAATTCTTCTTAAAGAGAGAAGGAATAAACCTAGACAGAAAGAATACAGAATCAAACTGTAAACACTTTGATTCATTCATAATGCAGAAACAGTTACTTCATTAATATGCTGAACTTTAGTTTTATCTTTGGGATTTTTTTCATCTATTTATAGTTTCATTTTTGCCTGTAGTTGACCTATGGGACCGATGGAACGTCAACCTCAAAACTTAAGATAAGATTACCCTTTGAGAGTAGAATTAAGAAAAATGAAAACAGCAAACAAAACAGAGCTACAAAACTGCAGAGGAATCCCACAAATGTTCTACAGATATTAATCAACCTAGTTCTTCCTTCATAAACTTGACCAGACATCGAAGCTTTGTCAGACATTTGAGGGAAAACAACATGAAACCAAAGGATCACAAGGAAGGGGTAGAATAATCAACCCCAGATTTAATGGTGCTAATTTAAGAAATAGATAAGAATTTAAAAACAATGTTAAATTTCTTGAATAGGAGATATTCAAGACAATATTGTATCTATAAAACAAGAATAGACTGCCAGTAGAAACAGAGTACAAGGAAGAGTACTAGGAAATTTAAAATATAATTTCTAAAAGAAAAAAACTAAAAAAATTCATAGGACCAACTGAATAATGGAATGGATTCAAATGTATAATCTAGAACACAGAGTAAAAATACAAAGAGATAGAAAGTATGAGAGGATTTCTGCTTCCATTAATGGTGTCTAGTTAATTCTGAACAGTCCTCCCTTTGAAAACAGCTGAAGAGGTTAACACGTTAGAAATCTTCTAAAAATGAACAAGGCAATAAAGAATTACTGAACAATGTCCACGAGAAAATAAAAATTTGCTTTAGCTCTGAAGGTATTTGCCAATCTGGAAGAGGGGGCTGAAAAAATGGAACTGCACATTTGATCCATGAGGACAGGGGAGTAAAAAGCAGAGCCCAGGCCTCTGAAGGTTAGAGATACCCACAAGGCAACTCCTGGGATTTAACCTAAAAGCCATGGGGGACTAGAAGTATATCAGCCTTTACAAAGACTGCACCCTAGCTTTACGTTATTTGGGTGGCCCCCAAAATGTCAAGCACTGAAACTGGATTTAATGATTACTGATGGTGAGAACCCTCTGGAACAGTCACATCATTTGTTTATGTATTGTCTTTGGTTGCCTTTGCTCTACAAAGTCAGAGATGAGTGGTTGCAACATTATATAGCTCACAAAGCTTAAATATCTGGCCCTTTACAGAAAGAATTTGCCATCCCCTGGTCTAACAGGCAGAAGGATTCTTACTACCTGGAGCTTATGTGGGGACAGGAGAAGGTAAGGCTATACACAACAAGTAGGAAACAAATATATAAGAATTAGAGGGGAGTGGATGTAGCTCAAGTGGTTGAGCGCCTGCTTCCCATGTATGAGGTCCTGGGTTCAATCCCTGGTACCTCCTAAAAAAAAAAAAAAGAATTAGAATTTTAGGTAGTGGTAAGTGCTATGAAAAAATAAAATATGATTATGAGATAGAGTGATTGAGGGGGTGGACACTAATTTAGACTAGATGGGCAGAGAAGGACCCAGAGGAAGTGGATAAGAGGAAATGAGAAGGAGGAAAGAGCCAAAGAAATGATTGTAAGATGAATGTTGGAGGAGGGGTTCTGGAGTGACCTGGAAAGACAGTGAGGGGGATATTTGAATTCACAGAGGTGGTTCTCTTCGGCTGTAGACACATCCCCGTGGAGGGGAATCAAGGCCAGACCTACAGCCCTGACAGAGCCCCCAACTGATAACCAGCACCAACTGCCTGCCAGTTGAGTGCCCCTGCTTAAAAGTGGATCCCCCACCTCCACTGCTGATCTTGCATAGAGCAGAGATGAGCTGTCCCGGCAGAACCCGGCCGAAATTGCATATTTGAGAGCAAAATGCATTAATTGTTGTTATAAACCACTAAGTTTTGCTGTGGATTATGACTCAAACAAAAGTAACCAGAACACTTCCTGTATTAGTCAGCCAAAGAGGCATTAATGCAATGTACCAGAGATTGGTTGGTCTTTATAAAGGGTATTTATTTGGGGTAGAAGTCCACAGTTACCAGGCCATAAAGCGTAAGTTTCTTTTCTCATCAAAGTCCATTGCCACATGTTGGAGCAAGACAGCTGCCGACGTTTGCCAGGGTTCAGGCTTCTTGGGCTCCTCTCTTCCCGGGGCTGCGTTTCTCTCCGGGCTTAGCTCCGCTGTTTCCTCCACAAGGTCAGCTGTAGACTATCAGGTGAATGGCTCACTTCTCTTCTCCTAGGGCCTTCTCTCCAACATCAAAACTCCAACATCAAAACTGCTTCTCAAAAACTGCTCCCTCTGTCCTTTGCCTTGCCTTTTATATTCTATTCCCCACCCACCAAGGGGTGGAGCTCAACGCCCTACTGAGGTGGCCTAGTCAACGTCCTAATCATAACTTAATCATGCCCAGATTAACAGATCAGTTTACAAGTATGATCCAATTATATTTTTGGAATTCATAATTACATCAAATTGCCAAACGGCTACACTTCTTATGTGCTGGATACAAATATAAATGACACTATTAAACTCAATAACTTTTTTGATAGATATGAATTAAGTGCAATGAAACACAGCTGAGAAAGTCAAGAATTCTTAGGGGTGCTGAAGGAGCTGAAGGAGCTGAAGGAGGCTTCCAACACAGTACATAGCTGGATCCTGTGCATTTTGTTTGTTCATTGCAACTTAACTTGTAGAAAAGTCTAGTCCCTGAAATGGTTCTCTGAACTTCACTTTTCTTTATCTGGTGAAAGTAGCCACTACATAGGAACTTCTTTATCATGGGCTGGTAACGCTGTAACTCTGACAACTCTGAGAAGTAAGTCAGTGTTATTGTTATCTTCCACATTTTATAGAACAAGACCAGAAAACTTAATTTACTTGCTTTTCACCATGTGAACCAAAAGAGCAAGGATAGTTTCACAGTTTCATAGTAGTGGTATAATTTCTAATTGTGGCAGAATAATTGAATGAGATACTTATATTTTGAATTCACTACATTTTACCCATTACAAAACAAAGGAATTATGGTGGGGGTGGGGAAGGAGTTGGGGAGGAGAGAGGAAGGTGGGTATGGAGAGGGAATTTAAAGGAAGCCATGGAAGCAAGGTTGCCTGCCAGATAAAATACAGGCTGCCCAGTTAAATTTGAATTTCAGATAAACAACAATTATATGTTTATT
>JAQZBX010091484.1:0-12385 GCA_029593785.1 Cabassous unicinctus
GGAGATCTTTTTCCATGATTTCACGATTGTTTACTGAGTTTTTAGAAGTCTCTGGATTTTTTTTTCCAAAAAAAATTCCATTCCTGATTTTCTGGGCATCATTGGGCTGTTCTCAACTACAGAGAGATTGTGATGCAGGTATCCTTATATAAATACCTTTTCTTATGACATATTGTAATTTTTAAGAAAGTATTGGAAATAAAATTAAACCCATTCTTACAAAGAAGCAGACTCCACATATAGACAAATGAAAACCAAGGAACTCAGAGTACAAATATCTTCCAGGATAAAAAAGTTCCTATGACCTATGAAGTACCTTGCCACAATCCATAAGAGCTAAAATGATGTGGAGCATCCACAAGGGGACAAAGAGTGACTCAAATGTTTACAAGATATCATGGAGGAGAGGAATGGTTCATAAAAGTCAAGGACCTAATACATCAAGCAGAGTGTACTGCTTTCCATAATATGCATGTGTGATTATAGACTCCAACGTTGAATAAACACTAAAGAAAGACCACTTTAGAGAAGAAAATAAGTGCAAATCATTATATTGTCTCTCACCAACCTCTTTCTGTTTATATATTTTAGTGATGCATATCAGACATACATGAACATAGACAAACTTGAAAGTTAGAGCAGAATTCACAACCTTAGAAAGTAAAGGGTTTTAACACCTTACAATTGTACCATTTCCAGCAAAAACTTGAATTGTGATACATTTTTAAAGTTGGCCAGAGCATTTCTGAAGCACGAATAATAACTCTTATCCTTGGCTTAACTTGCGGGTACAATTCCTGACATCCCCACGATTTTTAAAACAAATCTGTTTTAGTGAGACTTATTAAGACAATATCATTTTTTCCAAAGTGTACATTTCCTGGTCTTTAGTTTATTCACAGCGATGGGCATTCATCACTTCAATCATTATTAAAACTTTCCAATAGCTCTATAATAATAATAATAATAAATAAATTCCAGAAGAATAAATAAGAAAGCTTTCACATTTCTATCCATTTGTTGACACTGACATTTATAGCTGTTTTTCTGGCTGTCCTTGAACAACTTTTTTTGTTTATCAGTCTTATTGATATGTGATCCCATACTACATCATATGGACAAAGTGAAAAATGAATGGCTTTTTTAAAGCTGTTGAAAAGATCTTTATTTTAATATTATGAATTGAAACAGATATTAGATTGAAAGAAAATGTTAATTTTAAAAGGGAGTGTAGGTTAATCAATGATTCAGAAGAGATTCTGAATCTCTGAGATTGTTTACTGAATATTTAGAAGACTCTGGATTTTGTTTCAAGGAAGTCATTCCTGATTTTCTGGACATCATTGCACTGTTCTCGAGTGCAGAGAGAATGTGATGCAAGTATCCATATATAAATACCTGCTCTAATAGCATATTGTAATATTTTTAGAAAGTATTGGAAATAAAATCAAACTCATTCTTACAAAGAAACAGAATCCACATATACACAAATTAAAACTCAGGGACTCGGAGAACAAATAGCTCCCAGCCTCCAAATTTCTCCTATGGCTTATGAAGGAACTTTCCAACACCCAGGAGAGAGAAAAAGGGACTTGTAGGGTCCACAAGGTGACAAAGCATGACTCAAATGTTTACAAGATATCATGGGGGAGAAGACTGGTTCAAAAAGTCAAGGACCTAAACCATCAAGCAGAGTCTACCAACCTCCATTCTATTCATGGATGATTATAGCCTCCAACAATGAAGACACACAAAAGGATGAAAACCTTTGAGAAATAGATAATCCAAAGCTTCTTATTTATCTCTCACCACCCTGTTTCTCTTAATATACATTTTAGTGAGTGTGTCCATTAGGCAGTTTGATGTATTTATGAAGTCCAAAAATATAATTGGATCATGCTTTTAAAATGATCTGTTAATCTGGGCATGATTAAAGTATGATTAGGGTGTTGACTGGGCAATGTCAGTAGGGTGTTGAGCTCCACCCCTTAGTGGAAGGGAAATTGAATATAAAAGGCAAGGCAAGGAGCAAAATAGAAGCAGTCATTTGAGAAGCAGTTTTAATGTTGGAAAGAAGGTCCCAGGAGAAGAGAAGCAAACCATTCACCTGATCTTCTACAGCTGACCTTGAGGAGTAAAGAGGAGGTAAGCCCACGGAGAAACACAGCCATGGAAAGAGAGGAACCCCAGAAGCCTGAACCCTGGCTAACACCAGCAGCTGTGTTGCTCTAACACGTGGCAATGGACTGTGGTCAGACAAGAAACATAACATTTTATGGCCTGGTATCTGTGGACTTTTACCCCAAATAAATACCCTTTGTAAAGACCAACCCATTTTTGGTATTTCACATTAGCACCCTTTTGGCTGACTAATACAGAATTTAGTACCAGAAGTGGGGTAGTGCTTTTGTAATTACCAAAATGTTGGTATGGTTTTATAAATGAGTAAGAAATTTTTTTTTTGGAGGAATTGTGAAATGCTTGCGGAAAAGGCCTATATAACTTTGAAGAGATTGTTGATAGTAATATAGACACTAAAGAGACTATGATGCCTTAGAATTAAACTATGAAACTATTATTGGAAACTGGAGGAAAGGCGATCCATGTTTTAAAGTTGCAGATAACTTAGCAAGATTAACTCCTGGTGTTATATGGAAGACAGAATTTGAAATGGTGGACTGGAGTATTTAGCTGAAGAGCATTTCAAGTTAAACTCAGAGAATGTGGCTTGGCTTCTCCTTGCAGCTTATAACAAGGTAGAAGATGAGTGAAATACACTATGGACTGAACTTTTGGGCACAAAGAAAACAGAAAGTGATTCCAGAACTTCCAAGTTTCTGGAAATCAAATTCCCAGATGAAAATGCCCTATTTGAAGTCTTTATTAAACTTGGAACTCGTAACTCAGAATTGAAGTTACAGTTATTTTGGAAAGACTTGTGGAAAGTCTTACTGTCTGATGGCTTGGAACCCTGCTTCCTGCATGCTAAACCAACAAAGTCTTTGAGAGAGCCCTATGAACAAAACCACTGTCATCTTGGACAAAAGAGGACATGGAAAGGGGAGATTGAAAGAGAATCAGCTTTAAGAAGAAAACTGTGGAAGCAGAGGTCTGGACTTAAGGCATCTCCTTGGGCCAAGAGAGGAGCCACACACATGTGTACCGAGAGGATGAGTTTTCCCCAGCAGTTGAAGATGGCTGATGTCCCCATCCAATGATATGGGAGAGTTTCACCACCCCAAGGTGCAGAGAGGTTGGAGCACATTCTTCAAAGATTAGGGCGGTTAAGTTCAACATCCCATAGGTCTGAAAGGGGTGTACCTGTCCCCCATGGATTAGAGAAGGCCAGGTGGTCAACCCATTGCTCTGAAAGGGTTGAACCTCTATGCCAAATATTAGCGGGAATGTTGTATTCATCTCAATTTACTGCGGGGGCTAAGACTCTAACCCAAAAATTGGGTAAGGTGTGGCAATCACCCCAACACTCTTTGAGGGTGAGGTCTGGATCTTGGTCAACACCCAGATGCTTGATGAGGGTGGAACCAAGAAAATGGCCCTTGTGCAAGCTTTTGGAAAGAGTGGGTTCCCATGTAGAAACCAACGTCTTAAGAATGACTCTCAGACTTTGAAATCGAATGCAGGATGCCTTCCAGGTTTACTGAACTGTAGAGGATCCATGACTCATGCTTAACATCCCAATTTCTCCTTATGATAATGAAAATGTTTATCCTTTGTCTTTCCATTTGTGTATTGGAAGCAGTTAAAAGGTTTTGTAAGTTTCAGAGGTCTACAGCAGATGGGATTTTGCCTGAAGACAAACTGTATTTCTTTAAATGATTTTGATATAATTTTGTACTGGATTGTTACTGATTTAAGTTTTTTTTTAATATTGTCATGTATTTTTGGAAATCAGAGGGTGGAATGTGTCTGTTGGGCAGTTTGATGTAATTAAGAATTCCAAAATATAATTGGCCCATGCTCTTAAATTGATGTGTTAAACTGGGCATGATTAAGTTTTGATTAGGGTGCTGACTGGGCCATGTCAGTAGGGCGTTGTGCCCCACCCAGTGGTGTTTGGGGAATCAAATATAAAAGGCTAGCAAAGAACAGAGTAGAAGCAGTCTTTTGAGAAGCAGTTTTGATGTTGGAAAGAAGGCCCCAGGTGAAGAGAAGCAAGCCTTTCACCTGATCGTCTAAAGATGACCTTGTTGAAGAAACAGGAGCTAAGCCCGGAGAGAAATGCAGGCCTGGGAACAGGAACCCCAGAAGCCTGAATACTGCAAATGCTGGCATCTGTCTTGCTCTAACACGTGGCAACGGAGTGTCTTGAGAGAAGAAACATATCGCTTTATGGCCTGGTATCTGTGAACTTTTACCCCAAATAAATACCCTTTGTAAAGACCAAACAATTTTTGGTATTTCACATTAGCACCCTTTGGCGGACTAATGCAGTGAGGTATATCAATCACACATGAATATACATACATGAAGTCTAGAGCACAAATCATGGCCTTAGAAAATAAAGGGCATAAAATGTTACAGTTGTCCCACTCAAACGTCTCCAGGAGAAAGTTAAATTCTGATTCTTTTTTAATCATTGGCCAGCACATTTCTGAAAAATAACTCATAACTATTATTCATGGATCTACTGGACTGTACAATTCCTGACATCCCCACGAATTTTAAAACAAATCTCTTTTATTGAGAAATTTTAAAACAGTATCTTTTTCTTCCAATGTGTACATTCCCTGGTCCTTGAAATAGTCACAATGGTTAGCATTCATTTCTTCAATTGTTATTAAACCTTTTCAATATCTCTGTAATTATTATAATTAAAAAATAAATACCAGAAGAATAAGGAAGAAATTTTCAACTCTCAATCCATTTTTTGACACTGACATACTTAGGTGATTTTCTGGCTGTCCTTGAAGAACTTTTTGTGTTTATGTATAAGTTTATTGATATGTGATCCCATACTACATCAAGCGGTAGAAAAGAACAGTGAATTGCTTTTTTAAAGCTGTTGGAAAGGTCTTTCTTTTAAAATTATGAACTGAAACAGTTATTACCTTGAACAAAAATAGTAATTTTAAAATGGAATGTAGGTAAGTCGATAATTCTGAGGAGATCTATTCCCATGATTTAAGATTGTTTTCTGAATGTTTAGAATGCTCTGGATTTTGTTTCAAGGATCATTCCTGATTTTCTGCACATCATTCGGCTGTTCTTGATTGCAGAGTGATTGTGATGCAGGTATCCATATGCCAATACCTGCTCTTAAGACATATTGTAATTTTTTTGGAAAGTATTGGAAATAAAATCAAACTCATTTTTACTAAGAAACAGAATCCACATATACAAAAATGAAAACCCAGGACTTCAGAGTACAAATAGCTCCCAGCTTCCAAATTTCTCCAACGATTTATGAAGGAAATTGCCAACACCCAGAAGTGAAAAAGGGATTTGTAGTGTCCACATGATGACAAAGATGGACTCAAATGTTTGCAAGATATCATGAGAAAGAGGAATGGTTCATAAAACTCAAGAACCTAAACCATCAAGCAGAGTGTACCACTCTCAATTCTATGCTCAGGTGATTATAGACCCCAACAAAGAAGAAACACAAAAGGAAGACCACTATAGAGAAATAAATAATTCAAAACCTTCATATTTGTCTCTCACCAAATTTTTCTCTTAATATATTTTTTAGTGATGCATAACATTCATATATGAACATACATAATCTTGAAGACTAGAGCAAAAATCACAGCCTTATAAAATAAAGTCTAATTACACTTTATAATGGTCCCATCTCCAGCAGAAACATGAATTGTGATTTGTTTTTAAAAATTGGTCAGAGCATTTCTGAAATATGACTTACAACAATTAACCATTGCTGAACTTGGTGTACAATTCCTGACATCCCCATGATTTTTAAAACAAATCTGTTCTATTGAGACATATAAAACCAATATCCCTTTTATGCGTTGTGTACTTTCCCTGTTCCTTAGTATATTCACAGTTGTTTGCATGCATCTCTTCAATCATTATTAAACCTTTTCAATAGCTGTATAATAATTACAATAATTGAAGAAATACCAGAAGAATAAAGAAGAAATTATTCTCTCAATCCATTTGTTGACAGTGACATACATATGTGTTTTTCTGGCTGTCCTTGAACAACTTTTTGCATTTATGTATCAGTTTTATTGATACGTGGTAGAAGTGAACAATGAATGGGTTTTTAAAATCTCTTGAAAGGGTCTTTATTTTAAAAGTATGAAATGAAATAGATATTACATTGAAAGAAAATATTAATTTTAATAGGAATTTTAGTTAAATTGATAATTCTGAGATCTTTTTAAATGATTTCAAGATTGTTTTCTGAATGTCTAGAATGCTCAGGATTTTGTTTCAAGGAAATCATATCTTATTTCCTGGACATAATTGGGCTGTTCTCGAGTGCAGAGTAATGGTGATGCAGGGATCCATATACAAATACCTGCTCTTAAGACATATTGTAATTTTTGGAAAGTATTGGAAATAAAATCAATCTCATTCTAACAGAGAAAGAGAATCCACATATTCAAAAATGAAAACCCAGGACTTCAGAATACAAAAAGCTCTCAGGCTCCAAATTGCTCCTACGATTTATGAAGGACATTGCCAACACCCAGAAATGAAAAAGGGATTTGTATGGTCCACAAGTTGAAAAAGAGTGACTCAAATGTTTACAAGATATCATGGGGGAGTGGAATGGTTCATAAAACTCAAGAACCTAAACCATCAAGCAGAGTGTACCCCTCTCCATTCTATGCTTATGTGATTATAGACCCCAACAAAGAAGAAACATAAAAGGAAGATCACTTTAGAGAAATAGATAATTCCAAAGCTTAATATTTGTCTCTAACCACACACTTTCTCTTAATATGTTTTAGTGATGTATATCAATCATACATGAACATACAAACTTGAAGACTAGAGCAGAATTCACGACCTTAGAAAGTAAAGGGGCATAATACCTTACAGTGGTCCCGTCTTCAGCAGAAATTTGAATTGTGATTCATTTTTAATAATTAGCAATAGCATCTTTGAAACATGACTAATAAATATTATCCATGGCTCCACTTGAGTGTACAATTCATGACATCCCCACGATTTTTAAAACAAATTGGTTTTATAGAGACATATTAAACCAATGTCTATGTTATCCAAAGTGTAAATTCCCTGGTCATTCGTATACTCACATGGTGTGCATTCATCTCTTCAATCTTTATTAAACCTTTTCAATAGCTCTACAATAGTTACAATAAAATAAAAAGCCAGGAAATGATTAAATTATTCACCTCTCAATCCATTAGTTGACACTGACATACATAGGTGTTATTCTGGCTTTCTTTGAACAAATTTTTTTGTTTATCTATCAGGTTTTTTTATATGTGATCTAATACTACATCATGTGGACAAAGTGAAAAACCAATGGCTTTTTTAAGGCTGTTAAAAAGTTCTTTATTTTAAAAATAATAAGTAACGAATATTAGATTGAAAGAAAATGTTATATTTAAATGGGAATGTAGGCAAATAATAATTCTGAGGAGATCTTTTTCCATGATTTCACGATTGTTTACTAAATGTTTAGAAGGCTCTGGATTTTGTTTCAAGGAAACCATTCTTGATTTTCTGGACAACATAGGGCTGTTCTCGAGTGCAGAGCATTTGGAATTCATGCATCCATGTATAAATACCTGCTCTTATGACATATTGTAACTTTTTAGAAAGTATTGGAAATAAAATCAAATTGCTTCTTACAAGGAAAGATTATCCACTTATACCCAAGTCAAAACCCAGCTACTCAGGGTGCAAAGCTCCCAGCCTCCAAATTTCTCCTATGGCTTCTGAAGGAACTTGCCAAAATCATGAAGAGAAAACGGGACTTATAGTTTCCACAAGTTGACAAAGATGACTCAATTATTTACAAGATATCTTGGAGGAGAGAAATGCTTCATAAAATCAAGAACCTAATCCATCAAACCAAACTCCATTCTATGCACATGTGATTACAACCTCCAACAATGAAGAAACAAAAAAGGAAGACCATTTTAGAGAAATAGGTAAATCCAAAGCTTCATATTTGTCTCTCACCACCCTCTTTTTCTTAATATATATTTTATTGATGCATATCAGTCAAACAAGAACATAGATAAACTTGAAGAGTAGAGCAGAAATCACAATCTTAGAAAACAAAAGGGCATAACACTTTACAGTGTTCTCATACACACATCTCCAGCAGAAACTTGAATTGTGATTCATTTTTAAAAATTGGCCAGAGCATTTCTGAAACACGACTAATAACAATTATACATGGCTCAACATGGGTGTAAAATTCCTGATATCCCGATGATTTTTAAAACAAATCTGTTTTATTGTCACATATTAAACCAACATCATTTTTATGCAATGTGTAAATTCCCTGATACTTGGTATATTCATCATGGTGCACTTTCATCTCTTCAATCATTATGAAACATTTTCAATAGCTCTATAATAATTATAATAAATAAAGATATACCAGAAGTTTAAATAAGAAATTATTCACCTCTCAACCCATTTGTTGACACTGACTTACACAAGTGTTTTTCTGGCTGTCCTTGAACAACATTTTTTATCTATCAGATTTATTGATATGTGACCCCATACTACATCATGTGGACATAGCAAACAATGAATGGCTTTTTGAAAGCTGTTGAAAATGTCTTTATTTTAAAATTATGAACAGAAAGCAATATTAGATTGAAAGAAAATGTTAATTTTAAAATTGAGTGTAGGTTAATCGGTAATCTGTGGAGATATTTTTCTATGATTTCACAATTGTTTCCTCAATGTTTATAAGTCTCTGTATTATGTTTGAAGAAAACCATTCCTGATTTTCTGGACATCATTAGGCTGTTCTCCAGTGCAGTGAGATTGTGATGCAGGCATCCACATATAAAATCCAGCTCTTATGACATATTGTAATTTGTTAGAAAGAGTTTCATATAAAATCAAACTCATTCATTCAAAGAAACAGAATCCACATATAGACAAATGAAAACCCAGGAACTCAGAGTACAAATAGATTCGAGCCTCCAAATTTCTCTTATCACTTATGAGGGAAGTTACCAAAAGCCAGAAGAGAAAAAGGGAATTGTGAGGTCCACAAGGTGATAAAGACTGACTCAAATGTTTACAACATATCTTGGGGGAGAGGAATGGTTCATATAAGTCATGGACCTAATCTATCAAGCAGAGTGTACCACTTTCCATTCAATTCACACATGATTATAGTCTCCAACAACGAAGAAAGACAAAAGGAAGGCCACTAGAGAGAAACAGATAATTTCAAGGCTTTATATTTGTCTCTCACCATCTAATTTCTCTTAATATATATTTTTAGTGATGTATATAAATGATACATGAACATATATAAATTTGAAGTCTAGAGCAGAAATCATGACCTTAGAAAATAAAGGGGAATAACACCTTTCAGTGGTCCCATACACACATCTCCAGGAAAAACCTGAATTGTGATTCCGTTTTACACATTGTCCAGAGCAATTGTTAAACATGACTAATAAATATTATCATGGGTTCACTTGGGTGTAGAATTCCTGACATTACCACAATTTTTAAAACAAATCTGTTTTATTGATGCATATTAAATCAATGTCTTTTTTATCCAATGTGTGCATTTCCTTGTCCTTGGTATATTCACAAAGGTGTGCATTCAACTCATCAATCATAATTAAACATTTTCAATAGCTCTATATAAATTATAATAAATAAAGAAAAACAAGAAAAATAAAGAAGAAATTATACACCTCTCAATCCATTCGTTGACACTGACATACATAGGGGTTTTTATGGCTTTTCTTGAACAACTTTTTTTGTTTATCTATCAGTTTTATAGATATGTGATCCCATACTACATTATGTGGACAAAGTGAACAATGAATGATTTTTTAAAGCTCTTGAAAAATTTTTATATTAAAATTATGAACTGAAAGCGATATTAGATTGAAAGAAAATGCTAATTTTAAAGGAGAAATTAGGTACATCTATAATTCTGAGGAGATCTTTTCAATGATTTAACCATTGTTTACTGAATGTTTATAAAGCTCCGGATTTGTTTCAAGAAAACCATTCCTAATTTTCTGGACATCATTTGGCTGTTCTTGAGTGCATAGTTATTGTGATGCAGGTATTCATATATAAATAGCTGCTCTTATAACATATTTTTATTTTTTAGAAAGTATTGGAAATAAAATGAATCTCATTCTAACAAAGAAACAGAATCAACATATTCACAAATGAAAACCCAGGACCTCAGAATACAAATAGCTCACAGCCTCCAAATTTCTCCTGTGTCTCATGAAGGACATTGTCAACATCCACAAGAGAAAAATGGACTTGTAGTGTCCACAAGGTGACAAAGAGTGACTCAAATACTTACAAGATATCATGGGGGAGAGGAATAGTTCATATAGTCAAGGACCTAATACATGAAACAGAGTATACCACCCTCATTCAATGCAAAAGTGATTATAGCCTCCAACAATGAAGAAATATAAATTGAACTCCACTTTATAGATATATAAAGGTAATTCTGAAGCTTCCTATTTGTCTCTCACCATCATATTTTCTTAATATATATTTTTAGTGATGCATATCAATCATTCATGAAGACACATAAACTTGAAGTATAGAGAAGAAATCACAACCTTAGATAATAAAGGGGCATAACATCTTACGGTGGTACTATCTCCATCAGAAAGGTGAATTGTGATTTACTTAAAAATTGGTCAGAGTATTTCTGAAACATGACCATTAGCTATTATCCATGGATCAAATTGGATGTAAAATACCTGAAATTTCTCTTAAAAATTAGCGAGAGCCTTTCTGAAATTTGAGTAATAGCTATTATCCATGGCTAATGGTGGGTGTACAATTCCTAATATCCCCACGATTTTTAAAACAAATCTGTTTTATTGGGACATATTAAACCAATATCTTTTTTTTTCAATGTGTACATTCCCTGGTCTTTGGTATATTCACAGTGTTGTGCATTCCTCTCTTGAACCATTATTAAACATTTTCAATAGATCCATAATAATTATAATAAATAAAGAAATCCAGAAGAATAAAGAAGAAATTTTCTCCACTCAATCCATTTTTTGACACTGACATACCTAGGTGATTTTCTGGCTGTTCTTGAACAACTTTTTTTGTATATCTATCAGTTTTATTGATACTTGCTCCCTTAGTTCATCATGTGAGCAAATTGAACAAGGAATTCCTTTTATAAAGCTGTTCAAATAGATTTTGTTTTAAAATTATGAACTGAAGCATATATTAGATTGAAAGATAAGATTAATTTTAAAAGAGAGTGTAGATATTTCAATAATTCTGAGCAGAACTATTCTGATTTCACGATTGCTTACTGAATATTTAGAATGTTCTGAATTTTGTTTGAAGGAATACATTTCCGATTTTCTGGACATCATTTGTTTATTCTCAAATGCAGAGATATTGTGCTGCAGGTATCTATATAAAAATACCTGCTCTTATTACATATTGTAATTAAAAAAAAATTGGAATAAAAAATCAAATTTATACTTAAAAAAACACAGAATCCACATATACACAAATCAAAACCCAGGAATTCAGAGAATAAAAAGCTCCCAGCTTCCAAATTTCACCCATGGCTTATGAAGGATCTTTCCAACACCCAGAAAAGAAAATGGAATTCTTGGGTCCAAAAGGTGACAAAGAGTGACTAACATATGTACAAGATATCATGGGGGAGAGGAATGGTTCATACAAGTCAATAATCTAATTCATCAACCAGAGTGTACAGCCCTCCATTCTATGCATGCGTGATTAAAGATTCCAGCAATGAAGAAACACAAAAGGAAGAACACTTTAGAGAATTAGGTAATTCCAAAGGTTCATATTTGTCTCTCAGCACCCTATTTCTCTTAATATACAATTTTCTTATGCATATCAATCATACCTGAGCATATATAATCTTGTTGTCTAGAGCAGATATCACTCACTTAGAAAATAAAGGGCCATAACACCACAAAGTGGTCCCAACTCCTGCAGAAACTTGAATTGTGATTCACTTTTTATAATTGGCCACAACATTTATGAACCATGACTAATAACTATTTTCCAGCCCTCAACTTGGTTATACAATTCCTGACAACCCCACGATTTTTAAAAGAAATCTGGTTTATTGAGTCATAATAAAGCAATATCATTTTAATAAAATGTGTACATTCCCTGTTCTTTGGTATATTCAAAGTGGTGTGCATTCATCTCTTCAATCATTATTAAACCTTTTCAA
>JAQZBX010091485.1:0-12388 GCA_029593785.1 Cabassous unicinctus
ATAAGGGATGAAGAAAGTCATTATATATTAATAAAAGGGGCAATTCACCAAGAAGAAATAAATATACTAAATATTTTTTCACCTATCCTGAATGCCCCAAGATGCATAAGGAACACACTGCCAAAACTGAAGGGAGAAATAGATAACTCTACAATGATACACCACTCTCAGTATTGTATAGAATATCTGGACAGAAGATGAATAAACAGGGGCTTGAATAATATGATAAATGAACTAGTCTTAACAGACATAAGCAGCAGGATATGCAACAAATTTAAAAAGATTGAAATTATACAAAACACTTTCTCTGATCAAAATGGAATTAAGCTGGAAATCAATAATGGACAGTAAAACTGAAAATTAATAAATATATGGAGATTAAACAACACACTCAAATAATCAGTGGATGAAAGAAGAAATTGCACAATATTCACAAATATCTTGAGATGAATGAAAATGAGAACACACCATATCAAAACCTATGGGACACTGAAAAGTCAGTGTTGAGAAGGAAATTTATAGCCATCAATGTTTACATTAAAAAAGAGGAAAGAGCTAAAACTGATGATCTAACTGCACACCCAGAAGAACTAGAAAAAGAACAGCAAACTAATCCCAAACCAAGCCAAACAAAATAAATAGTAAAGATCAGGGCAGAAATAAATGAAATTGAGAACAACAACAAAAAACGAAAATTTTTAAAAAGTTGATTATTTGAGAAGTAAACCAAATCAACAAACCCTTAGCTAGACTGACAAAGAAAAAAGAGAGAAGACAGAAATAAATATAATCAGAAATGAGAGGGGTGTCATTACCACCAATCCCACAGAAATAAGAAAGTTCATAAAAAGGAACTGTGAACAACTGTATTCCAAACGACTAAACAATGTAGAGGAGATGGACAAATTTGTAGAAACTCACAAAGTACCTACGCTAACCCTAGAAGAAATAGAAGACCTCAACAAGCCAATCACAAGTGAAGAGATTGAAATAATTATCAAAAACTTCCCAAAGATGAAAAGGCCAGGACCAGGTGGCTTCACAGGTGAATTTTACCAATCATTCAAAGATGATCTAATATCAAATCTGCTCAAGCTCTTCCAAAAAATTGAACAGGAAAGAATGCTACAAATCCCTTTCTATGTAATTAACATCACTGTAATACCAAAACCAGATAAAGATACTACAAAAAAAGAAAATTACAGACCAATATTTCTAATGAATATAGATGCAAAAATCGTCAACAAATTACTTGCAAACAGAATCCAAAAGCATATTAAAAGATTTATGCCCCACGATCAATTTGGTTTTATCCCAGGTATGCAAGTGAAGTTCAACACAAGAATATCAATTAGTGTAATAAACCACATTGATAAATTGAAGAAGAAAAATCACATGATCCTCTCCACTGATACTTTAAAGGCATTTGACCAATTACAGCAACCTTTATTGAGAAAAAACACTGCAAAAGATAGGAAAAGAAAGAAGCTTTCTCAATATGAAAAAGTGCATATATGAAAAACCTACAGCTAGCAGAGTACTCAATGGTGAAAGACTGAAAGCTTTTCAGTTGAGAGCAGGAACAATGATGCCCACTGTCACCATTGTTAGTCAATATTCTGCTAAATATTCTAGCTAGAGCAATAAGGCTACATTAAGAAATAACACACACTCAAATAAGAAAGGAGGAAGTAAAATATTCACTAATAGCTGATGATATGATCCTATATCTAGACTATCCTGAAAAATCCAAGAAAGCCACTAGAAATAATAGATGAGTTCACTAAAGTGGTGAGATAATAGATTTATATGCAAAACTCAATAGCGTTTCTATACACTACTGATATGTAAACTGTGGTGGATATCAGGAAAGAATTCCATTCCTAATAACAACTAAAACCATCAAATATATAGGAATAAAACTTAACAAGGACATAAAGGACCTTTATTCAGAAAATTATAAACATTGGTAAAAGAAACTGAAGAAGACTTAAATAAATGTAAGGACATTCCGTGTTCATGGGTTGGAAGACTAAATATCGTTAAGATGTCAATTCTACCCACATTGATTAACAGATTCAATGCAATCCTATTATAAAATTCCCAAAAGCATTTTTTGCAGAAGTGGAAAAACAAATTATTGAATTTATTTGGAAGGGTAAAGGGCACCAAAAAGCCAAAACGATCTTTAAAAAGAATGAATTGGGAAGACTCTCACTTCCAGACTTTAAAACATACTACCTAGATACAGTGGTAAAAACAACATGGCACTGGCATAAATACAGACACATTGAACAATGGAACTGATTCAAGAACTCAGAAATAGACCCTCACATCTACAGTCAAGTGATTTTTGACAAGGCAGTCAAGTCCTCCCAGCTGGGCCAGAACAGTCTGTTCAACAAATGGTGCTGGGAGAACTGGAGAGCCATATCCAAAAGAAAGAAAGAAGACCCCTATCTCACACCTTATACAAAAATTAACTCAAGATGAATCAAGAACCTAAATATAAAAGTGACAACAATGAACTCATAGAAGATGATGTAGGAAAACATCATTAAGATCTTATGGTAGGTGGTAGTTTTTTAATCCTTACACCCAAAGCACGAGCAACAAAATAAAAAAATAGATAAGTGGGACCTCTTCAAAATTAAACACTTTTGCACCACAAAGGACTTTGCAAAAGTGGGAAAAAGCAGCCAACTCAATCGGAGTAAATACTTGGCAGTGACATAGTCGATAAGAGTTTAATATATATGATATACAAAGAGATCATACAACTCAACAATAAAAAGAAAAACTACCCAATTAAAAAGGCTTGAAAAGACAAATTTCCAAAGAAGAAATACAAATTGCGAATAAATACGTGAAAAAATTTTCAATATCACTAGCAATCAGGGAAATGCAAATTAAAACTTCAATGAGATATCATTTCAAATCTGTTAGACTGGCTGCTATTAAAATGTAGGAAAACTGTAAATGTTGGAGAGGATGTGTAGAGATAGGAGCACTTATTCCTTGTTGGTGAGAATGTAGAATGGTACAGTCACTGTGACGGATTTTTTGGCAGTTCCTAAGGAAGTTGAATAGAGACTTGCCATGTTACCCAGTAATACCATTACTAAGTATATACCCAGAAGTAACAACAGCAGAGACATGAACAGATATCTGCAAGTGATGTTCATAGCAGCATTTTTCGTGATTGCCAAAAACTGGAAATAACCAGTTGTCCATCAACTGATGAATGGATAAACAAATTGTCGTGTATACACACGATGGAATAATATGCAGCATTAAGAAAAAATTAAGTCATGGAGCATATGACAACATGGATGAACCTGGAGAACATTATGTTGAGTGAAGCAAGCCAGACACAAAAGGACAAATACCGTATGGTTGTGCTATTATGAAGCAAATATATTGTGTAAACTCATGGAGTTAATAATTAGAATATAGGTCACCAGAAAACAGAAGGAGGGTAGAGAATGGAAAGCTAAGGGTTAATCTGTGCAGAATTGGTAAAAAAAAGCTTGTTTGTAAATCTTTGGAAATGAATAGAAATGGTAAAGAATATCATGGTGTTTGTAACTAGCAATACTATTGTATGGGTATGACAGTGGTTGAAAGGGAAAGTCTAAGGTTATGTATAGTACTAGAAGGAAAGCTAAAAACTGTAACATGGTACTCTATAAGATAGTAAAACCTCATGTAAAACATGAATATGGGTGATATTGCATATATGACTCTTTTTACAAAATATAAATACAAATATACAAGAGAGAAGGAAAAAGAATAGCAGCTATGTACAGCGGGTGAGGCATAGAGAGATTGAGAGGTGATGAGTTAGTTTGTTTTTTATTTATTATCATTGGAATAATGAAAGTGCTCTGGGAATGACAGGGTGATGAATGCACAAACATGATTACACCAAATACCACTGATTGTTCTCTTTGTATGGATTTATGCTTTATTAATAGCATCAAAAATTGATTTCATTATCATTAATTAATGAAAGATCCACAATAATGAATTTCATCTAGTTGTATATGGAGGAAGTAATCTTTGGTCCATTAATAAAATAATAGAAATTTTACTCATCTCAGCAATGATTTTTACTTTATTTTCTCCTATTTCCTTTAATATAATAAAAACCAATACACTAATATAATAATAGAAATTGCACAAACATTGCTGTTGCTGAATACAATACATCTGCTATGTTGATGAATTAGTTGATACTCTCAAACCTGAATGATGAAACTCCATTGTGTACTCCTTGTGATGCCTGTCTCAAAAATGCCCATTCATCTTCTGGCTCACACTCCTAGAAAGAAGCTGATTATGTTGTACCAGTCAAGGAAAAATTCTTGGAATTGTGGATTTCTCAAGTGTCTCTTTTAACATAAGTCAAGCTGTATAATAAATATTTAATAAAAAATTTAAATAAAAATTACTGAGTGATTAGCTGTGATAAAATTTTATAAATATATAATCATTATGATAAAGAAGCTTTATATGCACAAAGGAAAATACTTGGAAGAAAATACATCTAAAGAATAAAAATATTTATGAATAATTTCCATTTTTTCTTTGAATTTCATTACTTAATAATTTCTATGTATTGAACCATATTCATTGCTATGATATCATTACACTTTTAAATATAAAATTATTTCATTGTGAAAAATATGCTATTACATCCCTGGTCATAAAAGATCTGGCCTTTCAGTCACTGATAAATAAGCATTTCTCTAGAAATACCTACTCTTTTACCCAGTCATAAATCAGAACATAAATAGAACATCACAAAGGAATACCAACAATGCTGTTCAACATGATGTGGCTTCTATGGGGAAGGCAAATTTCTGTTACAAACATAACACAAATGCGATTGTCCTTGAACTTCTATCCTTGGCATCATGTCAAGCAATTTTCCTTGGAAATTAGTCCCAGAGATGACCACATGTTGCATTATACACAATCCTCAATATAAGCAGTGCCTTGACATTATTAGGGTGAAAATCAAGGGATGCTCTGCTCGGATCATGTTCACAGTACTTCCTGGTATGCTCACACCAGGTGAAAGTTCAAGGTGAACTTTCTATTTGACCAGAACCTGAACAAAATTTTTGTTTGATTTATTTTACTTCAAAAAAACCCACCATGCACTAAAAATTAAACATCATTTTTCTCAAAAGAAACAAATACTATATAACAGAAATTTCAGTCTCCTTAAATGGTTTACATAATTTTTTATGTGAAAAAAATTGTGGTTGACAAATTTCTAGACAGATAACACTGGAAGAAGCTTTTCAACAACTTTGTCTCATGGTAAGTATTAATCTCAAAGTTAGAGCATTTTAGATTATCTAAAAAGAATGGGTAATTATTAGAGGATAGGCATATACATATGCATGACAGATGTGTAGGCCTTACCTAGGTAATGCTAGAATTTATAGAGCCAGAAATATAGAACTGATGGAATCAGAGTCATCAAGCAATGTATATACTTAGAAAATATATTTGTTAGGAGACATTTGGTTAAATAATCTGTTAAAAATATATCTGGTAAGATTAATATGTGCTCTCAAATATTAATATACATAAGATTTTAACTTCTGATCTGCCATTTGTTCTAAATTATATTGGATAGAAAAGAAAATAAATGATGTATAAAAAATTCTCTATATTTATTAGGTACCTAGCCTTTTTTTTTTTTTTGATTTGCTAAAATTTAAGTAGGAATATAATGTTATGAACTTAATCTCTGAATGCAATCTAAATTGATAAAATCACCTGGCCAAAAATACTTAATGGTTGTCACTCTGGATAAGAAAATTAAATTTTTGTGCTCTTTTTCCTCATCTAAAAATGTGTATAATAGTAATATATATGGTACAATGTTTTCATCTGGATAAATGTGCTAAAGAAGGGAAGTATTTATAGGAGTGTCATGTTCATTCTATTTATGCAATATATATGAAGATATAAATATATGAGTCTATTATATAATTTTCAAAATGTTGATTTTTTACCACATTTATATTTGGCAGACAAACTAAATTTTTTTTCAGATGTATTTTGCAAACTCCTATTTATTATGATTTTCATGAATCATTAGGCTTAATTTTTTTAAAAGCCAAAATTCCTATTTTAAAAAAAGCAGTTTAGAAGTCATTCATCCTAAATATCACCATTGATTTCTCAACAGTTTACAACACTTGATTGCTACTATGGAAAGAAGGAATAACACAAATATGCCTTACTTCATTTTGGACTTGACAGACTCTGAAGTGATCCAGTGGTTACTTTTTATGTTATTTCTCTTGATATATCTGATTATCATGCTGGGAAATGCAGGAATGATATTGAAAATTCACTCCATCTCCAGCTTCACACCCCCATATGCTTTTATCTCAGTCACCTGTCATTACTGGACCTCAGTTACTCAACGGTCACAATACCTAAAACCTTAGAGAACTTACTGACTTCTGACAAGAATATTTCATTCATGCGCTGCTTCACACAGATGTCTTTTTTTCCCATCTTCTCTGTTACTAAATTTTTCCTTCTCTCGTCAATGGCCTATGACCGCTATGTAGCTATCTGCAACCCTCTTCACTATTCAGTTGTTATGTCCAGGAGACTGCTGTGCCTTCATCACTGCGTCCTGCATGGTTACTTTTATTGAATCATTAGTCAACCTTCTTTTCATAAACAGTTTGCATTTTTGTGGTTCCAATGTAATCTATCACTTTTGCTGTGACTTAACTCCAATTGTAACCCTGTTCTGCACTGACACTCATGACACTGAAATAGTGATAATGATTTGTGCTAGTTTAAATGTAATGGTGACTCTTAGCACAACCTCTTTTTCCTACATATCTATTTTGTCTACTATCTTGAAAATTAATTCCTCTTCAGGAAAGCACAAAACCTTCTCTACTTGTACATCCCATCTCCTGGGAATCACCATCTATTATGGCACAACAAATTTTACTTATTTAAAACCAAAGAAGTCCTACTCCTTGGGCAGGGATCAAGTGACCTCTGTGTTTTACACTATGGTCATACCCATGCTGAATCCACTCATTTATAGTCTTAGGAACAAAGAGGTGAAAAATGCTTTTATTAGAGTCATGCAAAAGAGGGAGGATACCAAGCAATAGAAGTGATGGTAATGCTGAATATTTAAGTGCATCTTTCCTTTCTTTTCTATTTGGGCATTAACTTCACTTCTTTCAAAACAAACTAGCATCCTTTAATTAGTTTGCATTTCTGTTTCATCATCCTCTATTTGTACTATGCATTCTCTGGAACATATCCAAGAATGTGTTTTCAGAAATCTACATAGTAATTTGAATTCATGGAATATATGTTAGTATTTGGTTTAAATATATGTGATTTTTAATGGCTACTAATTTAAGAGAAAATAAGTCTTATTTTTCAAATTGTGTTCTGGAAATTTCCATGCATACCGAATTTTAGAGAATTTTATTATGGAGAGCTCTTTCAGAAATTATACAATTAATTCTCTAGGGAAAAAATTTAGCATAGTCTTAAAGAGTACTGTTTTGGACTAGAAAATATAGGTTTTAGAGTCCAGAACTGTCAGCTCTTTAGCTGTATATTACATAGTAAATCCCTAAAATTTGAAATCTAGTTTCATCAAGTAATCCATGAAAAATAATTCTACATTCATAGAGTTATTTTCAAGATGAAATTATATAACAAATGGAACAAATTTTATGTAGTACTAATAAATTTTGACCATGATTACCAGAATGCTTACATTCTTACAAAATTTTGAATATACAATAGCTTTTGTTATGACAGTTTTTGCTGGAGGAATATAAATATTTTTGGCAAATCTGATTAATAAAGAAACAAATAACTATTAAAGGAAAAAGAGCACTTCAATATTTGGTCTTAGAGTAAAGTGAAATGTAGTCATAGATTTATGTTATAGAAAAAGTGTATGATGACATTGATGAAAATCTGGAAAATATTTTGAAACATTAAATAAAAATAAAATATCCTAGTCAATTTTGAGAGCTTTGTTCATGATGTTCTAGACAAAACTTATATATAAAATGTACCAAAATGTTTCCATTATTCCATATAAGAACCCTGAACATTTTAAGCATTAATTAATATTTCCTTTTAAAAGTACCTCTGAATAATCTGGAATTGTAGTTTTAATATTCCTAACATTTTATGTGTATTTAAGAAAGTATATTTTCTTCATGTTATATTTACTATTTTGATTTAAACTTAAGAAATAATTGTTGGATATATTTTTTGCCTTCAAGCTATTTGTATTCTTTTATATTTATGTTTTAATTATAGAATTATATTTTTCATTTTCTTAAATGATTTTTGAAGTATTAAAATTCAAACACTTTCATAGGATGGAAATATTAATGAATTCTCACAAGTTCATCATATATTTATTAATTTATTCAAACATAAAATGTATTTTATTATCCTCTACATCCTGAATTCCTAAAAAGTTTTCAACTTTTCATATGTATTATCCATATAAATTGCTGTATTAAAATTTATTTTTGTTCTGTACTCTATGTTGTCTAGAATCTATATGTATTACAATTTCTCTTTGTTTTGTTCACACTTATCTGTCTTTGATAATTATTTACTTTTTAATGCTATAGATGTTAATCTCTCATCTTGTACTTGCATTGTGTTTTTCTTATATTAATAGGCCTTAGACATTTTCGGGTCTTTCTCATGAACTGTGCTGGACTTTCTTTCATTTATGTACATTTCTATAATTTAGACAAGGTATCCTTTTGATTTTTCTTGGCAATGATGGTCAAGAGTTTCTCTAGTTTTACAGATAGTAATATGTTCAAGTATTGCTTATGCTTTAATTAAATTCAGAGTATTCTATTTTCTTATAATATATTCTACAAAGCATTTATGATGTTATTAAATGTTATATGGATTTTATTTACTGAGTACCTACTGAGTGCCAGACAATATGTAAAGGGCTTAAGGCATATAATTAACATAGATTATCTTCACAAGATAATTCCAGGTAGATACTTGAAATATCTAAAAGTTGATCTCAAGTAATGAGAAACCATATCCTACTTGTTCAAGCAAAGACTTAAGGAAATCCTTGAATTTTCTTTATGTCATACATCTACTTCATCATCATATTATATTTATTCTCTATGTAGAATATATTTGTAGTATGACAATTTCTCAAATCCTCCTCTGGTACCACCCTAGCCAAAAAAACCATCATCTCATTCCTCATATAATTGCCAGAGCCTTCTAGATTGTTTTCCAATTCTGCCTTTTTCCCCTTGAGCCTCATCTCAGTGTAGGGGCCAATGATACAGCTAAAACATACTTGTATCATGTCAATTCTCTTCACAATATCTACAAGACTTGCTGTAAAATTAAGAGTAAATATCAAAAATTTTCCAAGAGTCTACATTTCCAACATGATCTTGCCCCTACTCCTTACTTCTATGAAATCATCACATTTATCATTGAGTCTACCACAGTCATTTTGGAGCAACCACACTGATCTTCTCACCCTACTCTACCAGGTTCAGACATATTCACATTCATTCTGATGGTGTCTGGAATATTTCCAATTTTTCTTTTTCCTCAAATTCCCTTTCCCAAGATAACTGCATCAGTCTATTCTCATTCTCTTCTTCATAAGACCATCCCATACCAACCTTTTTAAAATCCCACCAGCTCATTCCTCATCAATGCTGTATTTGTTTTCCATAGCCGTTAACCATATCTAACACTGTATATACATTTTTTATTATGCCTTTTCTTTACTCTCAGTTTTCCCTTCATTGAAACCTTAATGTGTACAAGATTTTTTTTCCAATAATTTATCCCCAACACCTTGAAGAGTGCCTCAGTAAATATATTTCAATGGCTGAATTTTACAGATGTTGAAACTGGGGCACAGCATGTTTTCATTGAATGTATATGGATAGACAACATGTTAAAGTCTAGGTCAAATTTGAATGCAGTCAGACTGACTTTAGAGCTCATATTCTTATTCACCATTTTATATATGACTTTTATTCTACAAAATTATACTGGACTCATCAGAATTGAAAACATATAATATATAACTTTATTTATTTAAAAGTAATAATAAATCAGGGATTTTTGAAAGTCATATATTGCTGGCAGACTTCATTAGAGCTGCTAATAGAAGACAGTGTAATTTTGGAGACAGCTGCTAAATTTTCTCAAAAATGCATGCATAGTCCTATTTTTGAAAGAAAGAACTCTGTAATAGAAAGTTATTTATCATGTGATGTGACTGGATTTGGGAGAGAACCTGTGTTATTCAGATATAGGGTGGTTGGTGTAAGAAGGTCTTCAGAAATGGAGTGGTCCACCAAAGGGGAAAGTATATTCCTTGTGTGTAACCGTGCAGACTTTAGCTGATTTGGCTTTGTGGATGACTTTTTCCTTGAGGCAATCCTGGGACTCAGATTTCTCTTTTGTGTTCTATCTGTAATCTCCCAAGATGCCATTCACTTTTTCAGGGTGAAGAGACTTCACATAGCACTCTATACATATTTCAATCTGAGAGAAGATGAAATTTTTACATTTCAAAAACAATTTCACATTTTTCATTATGTGGGAGGTTTATAAGGAAAAATTCAATTTCTTTAAGAGAAATTGAGCTGAAGAGAGTATCCATTTCTTCTAATGTTAAATATATATGGAATTATATGTTTCCTCTAAACTATCGAATTTAACAAATAAAAGCTTTATACCATTTTCTCATTATCCTTTTAATATTTGTGGGTGACTATAGATATTTCCCTGCCTGTATCCCTTATGTTTGCAATTTTTGTTTTCTCACTTTTTAGATCTTGCCCTAGGGATTATTTTATACATATTTAATTTAACATCATCTACCTAAAATAATATACCACATAACTTATAACATAGAACTGTAGAGTAGTAGAGATTCAATTCTTCTTTCCCTTTTTGTTATTTTTGCCATAAATTGTATATTTCTGTATGATTTAAACCCAGTAATTAATCTATCTAGTTTGGCTTTAGGCAGTTATTTTTAAAGGAATTAAAATTTTAAAAATCAAATATTTGATATATTTACCTTCATTATTTTCATTTTAAGTGGCAGTCATGTCTATGTTTAGTGTTCCTCTGCTTTTGTTATTCTATTTGGATAATTTTAAAAAATGCAATCCTGCTGGCAAAATGTTATTTCTCTGTTTGTGTGCATGTTCATTTTCTGAGAAAGTTTCTATTTTGTTCTCTTTTCGGGAAGCTGTTTCAGTGTGTATTGGTTGAGTTATTTTTCATACTTTAAAGATACCTTTCCATTGTCTTCTGGATTGGGACCTAGTTGATGACAAGTGTCTTATCATATTTATGTTTCCCTGTGAATGCCTTTGCAATTGTATATTTATATTTGTTTTGCAAGAGTGAGTCTTAGGAATCTCGTTGTGCTTTATGGTAGTTTGATTTTTTTTTTTTTTATCTTTATCCTTTCTCATGGTTCGCTACATTTGTGGCCCAATGATTTCATGTCTTTCCTTATTTTTGGAAAATTCTTGCCATTATCTCCTTAAATATTTCTTCTGCTTCATTCCCACTCTATTCTTGTTGTAGAACTCTAACTACATATATATTAAATTGTTTAATATTATCCCACAGATCTTGGAAAATTGTTTTCCCACTCTAGATTTTCTTTCTTTCTAACATTCTTGTAGATTGATTATTCTTATTGGCTTATCTTCATGTTCACTTATTCTTTTCTCAGATGTACTGACTCTACTGATGAACCTGCTGAAGGAATAATTTGTTTCTGATATTGTGTTTGTGTGCATTAAACATTTTATTTCTAGCATTTCATTGGAATCTAACTTACAGTGGACTCTCTCTCATGAAATTTCTCATGTATCTATGCATGTTGTTTATCCCCACCACTAGATCTTTTAAACAAGTAATCATCAATGTTCTCTAGCCAAAACCACCAGGAACATCTGTAGTTCAAAAAGTTGGCTTTAATTTTAAAGGAGTGAGGAAGAACATACACCCTGGAGAATTGTATTTCAATGAATCTACAATCAACATTACTTTAGCATGAGTAATACCTTGAATGGAAATTCATTTCTTTTTTTTTCCTTCAGAATACCCCTTACTACTACCACATAGAAATGACAATGTTGTAGGCTTCCTTAACCTAAAGCTGCCCCCTTCTGGGTGTCACCTTGTTGATCAGGCCTTAGGAAAGGCAGTGGGATATTCAGTTTCTGAGGTCTCATGAGGATTCCCTCCCATCACCCACTTCTCCAAGGGGGTGACACAAGTCTTCCATTTGTTCTCTGTCACCACTTTGAGGACT
>JAQZBX010091486.1:0-12385 GCA_029593785.1 Cabassous unicinctus
TTGATATTTTAAAACAGAATAATGGTCCTTATAAGTTTTCAGGTGAGTCTAATTCATGACATTTTAGTATATTCTAGTGGTACATAGGTGGCTAGTATAAAATTATGGATGAAAACTATGGCTTAAAACACTCCATATATATAAAAATATATATATATATATATATTATTTTAACACTATGCAAACATATATTCTTTCATTGCACCTAGGTCTCTCTGACAGCAAGACCAGATGGCTTTCCACTACACTAGCAGAATACTAGGAGCACCTGCCAGCTAAGGAAATGGGGACCCGGAGAAGCCAAGGAGCCGCCCTGGCAGCAGGGAGCTACTCAGCAGGGACTGAGCAGCCAGGGGCTGGCAGCAGGGAGCAGGATTCGAACACGCAGGCCTTTCTGATGCCTCTACGAGCAACTGCAAAGCTTGGGGTTCTTCTCGGCCCTACCACTGTCAGGTCTGGAGGCCCCCAGTCGGGGCTGTCTTCGGAGAGAAGGAATGAAGGGAAGTCTGTGTCCGTGTCCCACCTGGCAGGGAGGGGCTGGCTGTGGCACGGGAGGCAGGCTGATCCCTGGTGCTTCCGGAGGCTGAGGGAGCGCAGGTGTTGGGCTCAGTCCTTGGCTCTTATCGGAGGGACCCTTCCCACACTCCAGCCTTAGCTCTTGGCGTAAACAAAGGCTTGGCTGTGGCAACTCAGCCCCCTTGATTAATTCAGAAAAAGATAATAAAGACTGTTTCTCAAACTGTGTGCTATTTTCATAAAAGCAGGGGCAGACAAAGAGGCCCCACCAATCTCTATCTTGCCCTGGGCCCCTTAACCACAGCTTCAGTTGTGAGGGGTGGGGGAGTTCAGTCCCAGCGCTATGGGTGAGCAGGCTGGGTTGTTGGCTCCCTAATCCCCCTCCAGTGGAATGTGCCTGACTCCAGGAGGCTAAGGGTTTGTGAGTGGGGGAGCTGCAGAAGGCCCTCGAAAAAGCCAAACATTCGGGCAGGCCTGTGGCCCTGCCGCTTGACGGTTCTTGATGGATGGGTCCCCGACCCTCCTGTCGAGCCCCCATGCCCCCTCCTCATGCGCCCCCCTCACTCTGTGAGGTCTGGCTTGTGCAAAGGAAGCCTGTCAGTGTCAGGACACGTTGGCCCCATGGCCTGCAGCGGGACAGAGGCCTCTGAGGGATGCCTGCCGTCTGGCCCTCTCCTCAGAGGACTCCTCGTGCCCCATGCCCCCGGGTCCTGGGTGCTTCCCTTTCAAAGCTGCCAAATGATCCCCACTAATGCAGCTTGTCTCCTGGAGGCGCTGAAAGTGGGGCGAGGGAGGAGGAGGCCTGGCTGCCTGGCTGCGGACGACCCCAGGCTGGGGGTGGCTGATTTGGGACCTGTGTGGGAGAAGGAAGGGCACAGGCCAGCTGGTCGGGTGTTGAGTAGGGGCTTTGCCCATGGGGAGTGGGATCTGTTAGGACCACCCTGGGACTGCCGTAGAGATGTGGCTGCCTCCTGAGGCCCCCTGAAACCACCGTACTAGAGTCTGACGGGAGCCCGGCCTGGGGCAAGACAATCCAGGTGCCTTGGGTCAGCATCTGCACCACCTTGAGAGCCACACCTCCTTGCTTGCCTCACCCTAATTCTGGCCCTGAAGCCTGATTTGCCTCCAACAGGAAGCCTGCCTTGATTACCCTTATACTCCACTCTGAGACTGGATCCAAGAGACTGCTGAGGAGCCCACATAGAGGGGCTCTTCATTCTGGAGAACTGGGGACCCAATTTGTGCCTCAGCATGTACAGGCCCTGGGCGTAGAGCAGGGCTGTCCAATAGAAATACAGCTTGAGCACAAATGTGAGCCACGTATTTTAAATTTCTATAGTCACATTAAAAAAATGAAAAAGAAAAGAGGTAAAATTAATTTTTAAAAGATATGTTGTTTAACCTAGTTTATCCAAAATATTATTGTTTTGACATGAACCAATATAAAAAAGAATCAATGAGCTATATTACACTTTTTCGTACCCAGTGTTTGAAAGCCAGCGTTAGTTTTACACCCACAGCACATCCTGATTTGCATACACCACACAGCAAGTGCTCAATTGCCACATGTGGCTGGTGGCTACCACATTAGACAGCACAACTCTAGACAATTTGGCTTGGGCCATGGGGACAGCAGCTTCATTTTAATGGAGAAAAAATCGGATGGGATGGGATGCACGAAGGTACAGCAGGTTTGGGGACTTTGGAGAAGGGCTTAGAGGTGCCTTTTTGGAGACTTTTCAGTCTGGGTTCGGCTGCTCCATTGCTGGTAGGTCGAAAGCAATCTGGGCGGAGGGACAATTCCTGAGCCCGGGTTCCCAGGCCTGCAATTCTGGAATCTGGCTCTCTGCAGGGCCCTACCTACTGCCATGTGTGTCACCCGAGAGGAGGCAGGAGGAAGGGAGCTGAACTCTGGACCAGAGTCAGGACACGCAGTTTCCAACCCCAGATGGGCTTTGAACTTTGTGTGACGTGGGCAGATCCTCTCTAGAACCAAGTTTCCTGTTGGGAAAGTGAGCAGGCTGATGGGAGTTTTACAGTTCATTGGTTATCAAGGGTGTGGAAGGAAGTTAGTCAACAGCCCTGTCTGAAACCCCACACCTGAAACCCCGAGGACTCATTGAATGGTGGAGAGGCACAGGGATGACACAGGGGTCCCTGCTTGTGCAGGGCAAGCCCTACAGGGTTGTAGAATAGGGGACTGCCATTTGCCCAAAACAATCTCCTCCCTCCACATTGGCCTGCCACAGCTTGATCAATTCATTACTGGATATTGAGCCCTCCAGTATGCCAGATCTTCCAAGCACTGTGTGGTAATGTAAATTGGCTTATTCCTGGGGACATTCCATATTCCACTGCCTCTTAAGCCTCATTAGCTGAGCATGTTTATTCAAAGATGCCAGCAGGCCTTCATCCTTGAGAAGTTTATGCTCTAACCTGAGAGACTTACAATACATGGAAAGCCAGCACTCCCAGGAGGTAAATGCTAAGGCTCAGAGAACTATCAAGACAAGAGGGTGGAGAGGCAGCAACAGGTTGGATGGTTGGGAAGGGTGAGGGAGGAGGAGTTGGGACCCAAGCTGGCTTGGAAGAGGGGACACGTCACTTCCAGGAGCCACAAAGGATCAAAGGTGCTAGAACACATAATGTGTTCAGATGCCACAAGTAGGACCCGTGAGTCGAACCCACGGTTGGTCAGGAAAGCAGAGGCTCCAGGGTTGGGAGTGAGACCTGGGCCAGTCCACAGAAGGTGGACTTCCAGGCCTAGAAAGCAGTAGCAGGGAGCCACTTGATGGCTTCTGAGCAGGAGACTGACATACACACCGTGGTATTTTCGGCAAATGAATCTGAAGGCAGGGAGAGGCAGGTGGCCCCTTCTCTTGAATCCTCCTTCAACTCAGTGAAAAACAGAGTGGGTGTTACTGTTCCCATTTTACAGATAAAGAAACTGAGGCTCAGAAGGATTAATTGATTTGTTCAAAGGGACCAAGCTGGAGAATTTAACTCAGGCTCTCTGAATCCAAATCCTGAACTCTTTCTACCAACCCATGCCTCGACAGTCTAGGAAAATGGGGACCCCTAAAGAAAAGAATCAGCCAAGGAAGGCTCCCTGCAGAGGTGAAGTATATGCAGAGGAAAGCAGAACTCACTTGATCCAAGCATCCCTCAGAGGTCTCCACACTTAAAAACTGATCTGGTGTGTCCGATTCAACTGAGCTCAGCTGGGCGCATCGCCTCTCTGAGCCTCCGTTTTCTCACCTATAAATTAAGATACCCACACATAAGGGGCTTGTAAGGAATGAGTGAGATGGTTATTATAAAGAGGCCAGAGAGACTGATCTTGCAAATCAAGTCTAAACGGAGCCAAACCATCACTCCATGTGCTGACGCACAGCCTTCTTCTGCCCCAGGAATGACGTGGCCAGGGGAACACCACCCTTCCCCTTCGACAGGCCCTGGCCTCATGCCACCTCCGCCTCCCGTGGACCTCCTCTCCTCCCAAGGATGCACCCCAGCCCCATGCCAGCTCCATGTGGCCCCAGAGAGCGGGGCCACTCGGAAGGCATTTCTCCAGCCTGGCTGAGAGCTACCTAGAGACTGTGCTGAGTCCTGCGAATGCCTAATGACCATGGGAATCACTTAGCAAGAGCAAAAGCCGGACCTTTGCCCTGGCCCTGCTCACAGGTGATGGGGTTAATCGGGAATTCCTTTTCCCTCGCTCAGGGCTGCTGGCAGGGGTCCAGCTCTCCGATGACCTGGGGACACATTAGTCAATGATAAGTGGGGCTTTCCAGCCCCTTTTATCCTGTTTACAATACACTGGCTTTACTCGGATGAGACTCTTCTTCCCCCGCCTTGCTCCTGGCTGTTATGGCTACATGAGACAATTTGCTGATGGAGCCTCCATGAAGGGCAGACTCCCTGCAGACCCGTCCCACCTCCACAGCACCCGGGGCAACATCCTTCCACCTGGTGGGTCCTGGAGGGCCACAGATGCTTGTTTTTCTTAGCTCACTGCAGCCTCTGAATTCAGAAATGTCATCCTTTCTGTCTCTCAGCTTTACACCAAAAGGGTCGCAGAACAAACCAAGAGGCAGTGAGATTATATTTCTCTGGCTTTGGGGGTGGTGGTGGTGACCAGGATTGTTGATACTGTCAAAGCAGAAGCAATCCAGAAGTGTCCTACTTATCTGTGCACCAGTCAGCCCCACGTGGTGGCAAGGCCCTCTTTGGGTAGAAAAGGAAGGATGATCCAGCAGCTCCCTGCAGAGTGGCATGTGACTGCAGCCTGGTCCTCATTCCCCCCCTGGTCAGCTTGGGCAAGCAACTTAATTTCTAATCTAAGCATCCTTGTCTAGGAAACCAGGATGGGGAGGCCTGTTCTGCTTCTCATCCAGTGCTTACGAGCATGAAATGAGAGACCAGTTGTGAAAGAGCTTAAAGAGGAGGCACTTTACTGAGCATTCTGCACTGATTTCAAGTGACAACTGTTATGGGTTGAATGGTGCCCCCAAAAGATAAAAGTCCTAACCCCTGATCCCATGAATGTGACTTTATTGGGAAATAGGGTCTTTGAAGCTATAACTAGTTAAGATGAGGCCAAACTGGATTAGGGTGTGCCCTTAATTCAATATGACTGTGTCCTTATAAGAAGAGGGAAATCTGGGCACAGAGACACACAGACAGGAAGGAAGAAGGCCATGTGACGACAGAGGCAGAGACTGGAGAGATGAGCCTACTGGCTAAGGAACACCAAGAATTGCCGGCAAACCACCGGAAGCTAGGAAGAGGCAAGGAAGGTGTAATGGTTAGGCTAATGTGTCACCGCAGCCAGGTAATGAACCCTGACTAATACAGAAGGGTACTCCCCTGCAGGTTTCAGAGGAGGGTGGCCCTGCTGACACCTTGATTTCAGACTTCTAGCCTCCAGAACTGAGACAGTAAATTGCTGTTATTTACTCACCACCAAGTTTGCGGTAACTTGTTACAGCAGCCCTGCTAAACTAAGACAGACTCTTTCAGCAAAAAATGGCTCCTCTACTGTGAGCAGTTTACAACTGCCTAAAAGTCACTTTTCAAATAAAAGGTGGAGTCCCTTTCAAGGCAACAAATATTTAACAAGCTCCTACCTCATGTCAGGCACTGAGCTGGATGCTGGGGGAAAGCAGTGATGAAAGACACATCCCCTGCCTAAGAGTGGCTCACAGTCTGGTTGGGGAGCAGACTGGAGGACAGAGAATTGGGATGCCTATGTTGAGTGCTGAGAGGGAGGACCAGGTGACAGGGGAGCAGGATGGAGGAGTGCCAACCCAGCCTGGGTATCAGGAATGCTTCCTAAGGAGGTGAAAGCAGAGCTGAGACTTGATGAGTGGGAGTTGATCAGGTATGAGGCAGAGGGAAGGGTGTTTGAGGCTGAGGGAACAGTGCATGCAAAGGCCAGAAGACACAAAGGCCCAAGTGAGAAGAGCTATAAATATCTAGTCAGCCTGGCCAGGACAAGGCCAGATAAGGATTTGCTACTGTGTTCTATAGGCACCAAGAAGCTATCAAGGGGCTTAACATGTAAATGACATCAAACCTGTGTTTTAGAAAGATCTTTTGGACATTGAAGAGAATGATAGGAAAGGGGAGAGAGTGGAAGCAGGGAGCTTTGACAGGAGGTTTGTGGCTAAGGAATAATAAAGGCTATCCATGGGTTTTTACACATCATTAGGGGTAGCAGTGGCACAGGTGGAACAGAAAATAAGGGTAATGGGGCTCAGCAGGAGGGAACAGGATCAGAAGGTGCACTCAGGGGAGCCAACCAGAGACAGCCCTGCCTTATATCTATCTATCTATCTATCTATCTATCTATCTATTCATCCATCCATCCATTCTCCTCCCACCCCCAGAGTATATTTCTCAGAGCATCTCTCACTAGTACTAATGAGAGTCATTTGTCTGATTTCTCTCCACTTTCACCACAAAGCCCATTGGGCTGCAGTCGGAGGGATCTGCCTAAAATGCATATCTACCCATGTGACTCCCAAGATTAAAATCCTTCAATGGCTCCCTGTTGCCTACAAAATGAAGTTCAAGTTCTTTAGACCTACCTGGCCACAGTCTCCCTCTCTGGCCTCAACCTTGGACCTTGGTAGCATCTTCTCCTTTCTCTTCCAGGTTCCATTGACTTTCAGATTCTGGCTGCTCCCTGTGGCTTCTCCTTCTGTGTCCAATTCCTTTGCTTATGAGGCTTTCATATTGGATTAAGGCCCACCTTCATTCAGTTTGGGCACACTTTAATAACATCTTCAAAGGTGCTATTTACAAATGGGTTCACACCCACAGCACCAAGGGGTCCTTTTGTGGGGGACATGATTCAATCCCCAACATGTCCTTTCTCTGTCATCCCATAATGTCCAATTACTTCTACCCCACACTCACCACAGAGTATTCTGATTATCTATGTCGATGTTTCCCTCTCAGTAAATTAAAGAACTTCTATGGCAAGATGATGTCTTATTCATCTTTGTATTCCGGCCCTTGCCTCCTGAGTTTAAACTACAACCTCCAAATCAGGGTCTCGGCAGGCCATGCTTTCTCCTGGAGTTTGTAGTCTTCTAGTACCAGCTTGCCACCATCCTCCGGGTTCCTTGGCTTGCCGCTCTGCCTCAGTCACATGGCTTCTCCTTCTGCCTTCTACTTCTCCTGCTCAGGCATCTGTCTAAATTTCCTCTCTTTATAAGGACTTAAGCCACTCAAGCGTGACTGCGAGCCCTCCTCCTGCAGCTTCCTGAACACATAGTATGAGCTTAATGAATATATGTAGGATGATTCATAGAAAGAAACTACTGGACTAAGCCAGGTGGCCTCTAGTGAGTTTTAGTAGAACAAGGGAGAGGTTGAAGGGTAAGTCACCCGTAGAGAGTGTCAGCAGTGTAGATCAAGGGTCTAAGTGGTTTAGCCATAAAAGGAAAAATGGGTATAAGTTAAAAGTGCAGCAAGATAGAGGGATGGAGAATTCTTCCATTTAGAGGGAGGCCTAACCCCACATAAAGGCCTAAGAGACTGAGAGGCAGAGGGGAGGCCTGGACTTCAATTTCTCTTTATATGCCTTACCCACTTCACAGGGATGCTGTGAGGCCCAAAGGGCAAGATATAGGCATAAAAATTCTTTGAAAAAATTGAAACTTTATATCCAATCTGATAGCTTCCAACTACCCTTAGAATAAAAAATCTAAGAATGGTGTTTAAGATTCTCTATAATCAGGCTCCAGGCCTCCACAGGAGACTCATGTTCTTTCCCTCTGTTTGCCTTTGCTCAAGCGGTTCACTCAGTTTCAAATGATTTCCCCTTGTCCCTGCAAGGCCAATTCAATAAACATTTAGAGTGGTTAGTGTGCGTAAAACACTTAAAAGTCTATTCTCTCTCAAGGCCCTGTTCAAATACTACTTAGTCCATGAACCCCTCTTGCTCAATCCCTCAGAGTGGTGCCCCAGAGAAATAGTACTTTGTATCAATTATAGCACGTATCACATTCTACATGATAATGTTGCTTGAGGGCATGAGTCAGGCCTCCCAACAGACTAAGATTTGGGGGCATAGGCTGTGTCTTACTAGTATTTTTACTTCCAGCGCTTGTGCCTGGTACATAGTAGATGCTCAATAAATACTGGAATAAGTGGAAACATTAATGTTAGGGAAAGAAATGTATGTGGGTGGACAGTCCCCTGGGACACAAAACTGGGTGGGATCCAGGATACAGGAAAATGGAAGCCCCAATTTATCAAAGGAAGAGGAACATCTCCTCCCTTGGGAAGGGATGCAGATAAACCTGGAAGAATGGAAACGGGATAGGTCCTTCTGGAGAGGCAGTGTTCAAATCCTTCAAGTTCTAACTTGAACTTGAATGCTACCTCCTTCACGAAGCCTTTCATGAATTCATGCCCTCTTTGAGGGCAGGAATGCGGTTACCCCCACCACACACATGGCACATAGAAACCACTGATTTCTTTTTTTTTTTTTTAAGATTTTTAATTTTTTTTATTTATCCCCACCTTGCTGCTTGTGCTCGCTGTGTCCATTTGCTGTGCGTTTTTCTGTGTCTGCTTGTCTCCCTTTGTTGGGTCGGCTCACCCAGCCCCACCGGCTGGCTTGTCTTCACCGGGAGACCCCAGGAATCCAACCCAGGGCCTCCCATATAGTAAACGGGAGCCCTGTCGATTGAGCCACATCCTCTTTCCCGAAACCACTCATTTCGATGTGGGTGTATTGAATAGATAAATGGGGAGGGTGGACGGGCGAGTGAACGGACAAATCTGAGGCAGGAGAAGTTTACGCCAGCGATTTCAGTGATTAATGAACTTTCCAGACCCACAATTAAACGGTTTAACGCAAAGCCAACCACAGACCCTCTCCCTGCCTCCTGCAGTTATGAGGGATTCGAGGGCTCGCAGCCAACCTTGCTCTAAGGACCTCACACCTGTACCCTGAGGCTATCTTTAACAATGCCTGACTCAATCCTAAAGCTAACCTTTCGCCAAAACCTACACCTCTTGGTCCTCTGTGGTAGGGCGAACCTATGACCACATCTGTCTTTTTCTCCCGGCCTCTTTTCTCGTTCCCCTCCTCCGGCTTCGCAACCACCGCCAATTAGGCGCGCGTGCGGGCGACCCTCGCAGGCGGACGAGAGAGGGCCCTGCGGCCGGAAGCCGGAAGCCGGAAGGGGGGGGCTGTGAGGACGTGTTCTGGGAAAGCGAGAGCCGGAGCCGGCCGAGCCGGCGCCATGGAGCAGCTGTACCAGCAAACGCACAAGTGAGGGCCGTGGCGGGGCACGGGCTGGGGCGAGACCAGACTGGGCGAGGCAGGCCGCCGGGGCCAGGGTTTGGGGCGTCCGCTAGTGTGGACTCCGAGCCCCTCCGCCGAGGGCACTGCCGGAGTCGGCTCAGTCCCTGGCGAGATGCCCCGGTCAGCGGCGGACAGAGGGTCCGGCTTGGGGCTCGGAGACGTTGGGCCGAGTGGCTCCTGGGGTTGCCACCCGTGTCTGCGAGTCCGTGACTACCTGCTGTGCAGACTGGGTAGAGGGAAAATCGCCTACAGATTATAATACTGTGTCCAGCACCTGCCAACTCGGTGCTCCGGGTTGGCAGAGCTTGTGGGGAGACACGAAGTAGGAGACATGGCATTTGCCCATAGGAGTTTACTGTCTAGTTGGAGAGTCAAGATATGTATGAAAAATTAACTAGTGTTTCTGGCAGGATGGGATGATCGATACAAGCAGAACCACCTTAAGCAATTTAGAGGGATACATCACTTTGGGCTGAGGACAGAAAGTTTCATTTTAACTTACATTTCTCAAATGATGTTAATTCCTGCTCTGGATTGGCCCTAAGTTTGTACCTGCTGCACATCATTTTTTCCCCTTTCGAGCTGATTTAGTTTACGCTAAACTTTTTACTTGTGTGATGAAGTTTCAGTGATGAATATACAGGACTTACTTTGTAATGGTATGAAAATAACAGAATTTGCTCTTACAGTGAAGAAACCAATTCTCATAGAAAAATCATAGAAAGGGTCTTGAAAAACTAGATCTGTGAGTCAACTGGAGAAGGAATGAAACTGAAAATTATGCTCATATTACTAAGGAAGGAAGGTCTCTTGCAGTAGCAAGGCACAGAGGGCTTAGTAATGCCGTCATCTGTGATGTGGAGTCTCATCTGGTTAGTTAATTTGGTTTAAAAATGTTGCTAAGGAAACCATAAGTCACTTTCTCTTCAAGAATGATTTTGTTCAGAGAGTCTTAGACTCTGCCAGTTATCAGCTGCAGCAGGTAGCTGATCACAGGGAAATGTGAGGAATGTAGATGAACTCATCCCTGCAGGCCTCCAACAGCCCACCCTTGGTCTCTACTCCAACTTTTTCACCAACTTTTTTCATAAAGAGCCAGATAGTAAATATTTTAGGCTTTGTGGGCCATATGGTTTTTTGTTCCAGCGACTTGACTCTACTGTTGTAGTACAAAATAAGCCATAGACAATACATAAACGAATGGTTACAGCTATGTTCCAATAAAACTTTATTTGCAAAAACAAGCAGTGGGCCAAATTTGGCCCACCAGTGTTAGACCCCCACTCATTCATTCAACTAATATTTATTGAGCACCTACTGTGGGTCAGCACCCTTACCCTGGGTCAGGCACCATTCTCAGTACAGCCCTGCCCGCCAGGAATTTACCTTTTTTCTTGGAACAGTATATTCTGATCTGCCTTTCCTCACAAGTACAGAGTCAGGAATGGGAAATCTGGTTCTAGATCTCTTTGCCTTGTTTTCCTTACATGTAAAATGTTTGTTTGGGGCTGGTAAGTCTCCTTTTAGCTCTAATACTGTGATTAAGAGTCTGTAAAAAAAAAAAAAATACACGGACTTCTGTGACCACCATCAATTAAGTTTTGCAGTTGCAGAAATTAATGATGGTAGCTGAATTCACACAGCAGTAACTGAGCATATTAATTTTACTAGAACTTTGAACTCACTTTGTGGTTATCTCCTGCTATGTCCCTGAAAGTATATTGGAATTAGATTAACATTTTAAAGTTGTGTATCTTGAAAATTCCTGAATTACCAGAAAAATTAATGAAAAAAAAAAATAAAAACAAAATAAACATTTTGTATTTAAATAATACTGCATTTGGATGGCGTTTTAGAGGAGCTAATAGTCAAGCTTCTGTTTTTGAGATCCAAGTGGTTGTAAAGGTGTCCATATTTGTCTCCTCCTCTTGTCTAGGATCAGTCCAGTGCCCTGGACCTTACCCCTAGAGATGCTGATGCAGTAGGTCTGCGACACAGGAAGTCCTGTGTTTATCTAGCTCTACAGGTGATTCTGATGAGCAGCTGGGTTTGAGAACTATGACCTTATCTCAAAACCTACTATTCCTTTTTAGATTCTGACCCCTGATGAGGTCATAGCTGAATGAGGTGACAATGGCCAGATGGTTCTCAATGCTTTTAAACAAAGTTAAGTAAAAACAATGAACTTCAATACGATGCTGTATATGTTACACAGCATTTTCATATTGCGTTTGAATCTGTGACCCTGTAAATAAGTATCAACAGTATCCCTGTATAACAGTAGAGGAGACTGAGGAGCCAGGGAGTTAAATGACTTGCTCAGTGTCCTTCAGCTAGTACAACGTGGAACTAGAACTCTAACCCTGATCTTTTAACTCACCCACCATGTCAGTAGCAACATGGATGCAAGGGGGGTGTGTGTGTGAGAGAGAGAGAGAGAGAGAGTTGATGGGGGATAGTTCCATGGACTTGGTAAAAGGATAAATCATAGTCCAAGTCCACCATGGACCCCATGAGAGGCAGGGCTAGACTTCCATTTTTAATGTCCACATTCCCAAGTCATGTTTGCATGTTGCCTATTCCTTATTAGCTTCAAGTGTGTGGTCTGAATTCCCAGATCGGTTTAAAACAAAATTTCCACTTGGCAGATTAGTAATTCCCACTGTTCCATTCATACTTTGTTGTTTTGGATTTATTTCCTCTGAGGCGTGAAACATAGAGATTGGAATTGCTTTATTGGCTATTATATCTTCTCTAGTTCATTCAAAGCAAATAGAAGGTGAATGGAAAAAGTAGTGTTTCCCTGCAACTTCTTAAAGTTTATCCTTTTTAGCTGAAAAATTGTATAGGAAAGCCAGCTGAAGAGTGTTCTTAGGGTTTTGAAGGTATTGGCATCATCTCTCCTACCAACTTCACAGAATTAAAGAAATGAAAGGGGCTGGCAAGATCTTTCTTTCCATCTCCTGCTTTGATCAGTAATACCCTCTATAAAGCCCAGCCCCTGTGACCTGTGCTTCAAAGTGTGGGAGCTCTTTTTTTTTT
>JAQZBX010091487.1:0-12384 GCA_029593785.1 Cabassous unicinctus
GGTATATTGCATTGGCAGCCTTTAGAAACTAAAAATAGGACTTCAAAGAACTAGATCTGAATCTAATTAGGGGTTCACAAAAGCTAATTGCTTTTCAATCATTGTGATAAAACTTAGAAAAAATATATAGAATAATGAATAATTTTCTAAACATGCTACTTTCTTAATACCTCAGAGTTTATGAAATAACCATCAACAATAAAAGTATACAGAGAAAAAAAATCCATAAAAGAACTGTAGAACTACTTTTTATATCACATTCACTCATCTGTTTTCTTCCCTGTTCTTTGCAGCCACCACATATTTTCAATAAAATAGAAAAAGTACAATTATTCAAGACTTCTTGCTTTGGTCTACCTCTATCCTCCGCATACTTTGTTAATCATTGATATTCTCACCCTCAATAGTTCACTCCTAAGTATGAACCTATTAGTCCCAGAATCAAATTTAATATAATATTTCTCCCTTTTATCAACAATTCCTCAATGCTTACAGTCAGACTGCTTTAACTGGCTTTAGCCTTTAAGTGAGTGAGACAGTAAGAGAGAACCAAATGCTTTGTTATTTAAAGATCCTTTTTATATTTAAATTTCCCTTCAGGCTCTGGAAGCCTTAAAAATATTTCCTATTTCTAAAGCCCCTAGGTAACAAAGGGACACGGAAGGAAGTAGTAGAGCAAACGGTCTAAGTGACAGAGAACTGATTATTAACATATCTAAATGCTTATCAGCTCTTTAAAGAATAAATGTCAAGAAATACCTCTGCAGCTTGGAATAAATGATTTTTTCAATATGCAAAGTATGGAGGGCAAAAATTACTCTGTAAACAAAACAACATTTTTCCATCACTTATTAATTCAATAAATATCTGCTAAGTGCCTACTCTCTGTCTGACACTGTTCTAGGCACAGGGTACACCACAGTGAACAAAAACTAGACAAAAATTCCTACCTTCTTTTCTTCATTTAGCATCTTAAAAATTGAAGAGGTAAATTTATTTTATTAAAAATAAAATAACAATTATATTTACCATCAATTTAACACACTACAAAATTTCATTAAAGTTACTAATTGCTAGCTAGAAAAGAATGGGGCTAAACTTTGTCTATTAGTATGGGAGAGTACATTGAGAAAATTCGTTATGGCCATGGAATAAGAAGGAAATGATTAGCTTTCTTCAAAAAAAAATATTCTGGCATTTTTAGACTGTCTAATTCATATTGATTTAGACAAAAATAGTTACTATATCTCTATAAAGACATATTTGTCTAAGCTTTGCAAAGAGTTGAAAAGGATACCAAAAAATACATTTCCAGTAGCAAGCTCTGCAGGGTAGGATGGGTGCAGTGAGCTAGAAGGAGGAATGGGTTTTTAAATGTTATGCTAAATAATTACTTAATTACTTAAAATGGAGTCTGGGTGATTTTTACCTTTCTGTATTTTTCAGTACTTGTCATATATATATCCCCCATATATATATGGGGGAAACGCCTGATGTAGAAGGAATTTGTAAAATAACATCATAAGAGCAACCATAGAAAAAATACAGGATTTTTCAGTTGTGGATAACGAAACAGTTATGGCCTGAAAATGAAATGGTTTGTCTGCAGATTTAAGGATGTTTAATGACTCACCAAAGGGAAAGTGGCTAGTGGAGAAAGCCTACTAGTAGGATACAAGCAGGCAAAAAAGATGCCCATGTCAGTCACAGATGTGTGAGAAGCATCCCTGGGCCTGGTCCAGAAAAAGGCATTCTGGAAGCCTGGGTCGCTTCTCACTAACCACTGACAATGCAGTAATTCCTTTGAGGCCTTGGTAAATTTAAGGTGAGGTTTAACACCGCTTATTGAAACCACTCTTTGGGGAGGTTTTAGTTCAATTGGAGGAAGGTTATTGGAAATGTTATTGGAATTAATGAACATGACAACTCTGAAGATTTGTTACATTTTCAAAAGTGGTTAGTTATATCCATCATTCTTCTGTAAGCAGTATGTTTTAAGAAGCATCTGGTATAACATTCACTTTCAGGCAAGTACACAGACAAGGTGATGAGAGGTTAGATAAAGCAAATAGAGTGGTGCTCAACATACAACTCCCCTCATGTAAAAAAATTAGAAAACTTCATTATTAGTATTGTTATTGCTATAATTAGTTTGTTACAGTGGATCTGATCAGAGCTAGGTATATCATGTTGATCGTTTGTCTTTCCAAATTTGGGGTTTTTAATATTGTATATTACCTGAAATGTTTGTGCTGATCTCCAGATCTGACACTTGCGGCTCGGTCATTGGGAAAGGCTATCAGTGCATCCTTCATTGACCCTTTACTTGATCGATGGTTGTGAATGTCTGTCAAAGCTGACTGAAGCATTGCCACAGGTGCACAATTGTTTTTTGCCAAGTCTTTGACCACAAACTGTCCCGTGGGATTACTGACGAATGGGGATATACCTTTTATAGAATTGAATATGAAGTTTATGTATGGTTTTTTGAATTTCAGTTTCCCAACCAATATTGATGAATTAATTAGTATGCAAAATCATTGGTTCTAACTTAAATGCTAAGCCCCAAATCAAGCAAACCCATTCAGAAAATACAAATAATTCATTTAATAAATGAACCTACTCAAAACAGGAGTTCTTACGCCTTAGCAAAATTAATGCATGCGTAGATAAATTACATGATAATCTGAAGGGTTAGTTTGGCCCACATGAAACTGAAATGTTTGTAAGTTAAAAATAGTCGAATATTACCAATTTCATTGGGGTCAACATATAAAAGAATACTAAGGATTCTTTTAGAGCAGCTGTAATAAAATCCATGGAATGGCAAAAAAAAATATTATAGACTCAAACAAAAAATGTAGAAAGCATAAAATGTAAAAAGCATTGCAATTTTAATAGTTTTTATAGTTGATTAGACCAGGGCTGTTCAAAGTGTGATCATCAGAATAGCAGCATCAACATTTATTGGAAACTTTTTAGAAATGCAAATTACTGGGCCCTACCACAGACCTACTTAAACATCAATGCGGAGATGGGAGCCAGCTATCTGTGTTTTAACAGACCTTCCAGGTGATTACAATGCATACTAAAAGGTGAGACTACTGGAGTAGATGAAATTTTTTATATACATAGATAAGTAATTAGCATTTTAACACAATCATATAATAACAAAAAATGGTGAGCATCCACAGTAGCATACCAGGATTAATTTTCATCACAACTTTCTTGGTGGAAGGTTTGCAAATGCTATTGAAATGTAAATATATGTGATGAAAAGGTTTCATTGATGAAGTCTGCAAATTTTCGTCTGCCACTGAACCAATAATCTGTATCAATTGCTTCACTTTAAAGATTCCAACTTGATGTGGAATGAATGAACACATCACATTCTAAAAAAAAGGAGGAAAAGTAACCAATATTATATTGTTGGGAAAAAGTATCAAGCAAATCCCCCCAAAAATATTTATAACATTTCAAGGAAAGCTACTTCAAATGGAAATATGAAAGTGCTTTAGAAACAGCACATACAGCATTGACTAAACTTTCAGATACTTATCATGGGAAAATCTAATCTAGCAACATATACAAAGGATTATATGTCGTAAAAAAAGTGTGACTTGTCCTAGGTTTACTATCTGAATACCAATCAATGTAATACACCAAATTAATAGAATAAATGACAAAAAATACATCATTATATCAATAGATGCCGAAAAATTATTTGACAAAACACAACAGCTTTCATGATAAAAACACTGAACAAACTAAGACTAGAAGGGAACTTCATCAACATTATAAAGGGCATTTATGTAAAATCCACAGCTAATATCACACTCAATGGTGCAAGACTAAAAACTGGCTCCCTTAGAACAGGAACAAGACAAGGATGCCCGCTTTCAGAACTAATAGCCAGTACTACAGTGGAAGTTCTAGTCAGAGCCATTAAGCAAGAAAATGAAATATAGAAATCCAAATTGGAAAGGAAGAAGTAAAACTATATCTGTTTGCAGATGACATGATACTATATATAGAAAATCCCAAAGAATCCACAAGAAAGCTACTAGTACTAATCAATGAATTCAGCTTTTTGAGGGATATATCATCAACCCACAAAAATCAGCTATGTTTTTATACTCCTGCAATAAACAATCTACAAATAAAATAAAATAAAAACAATTCCATTTACATTAGCATCCAAAAGAATAAATCAACTAGGAATAAATTTAACCAAGGAGATAAAAGGCATGTACACTGCAAACTACAAAACACTGCTGAAAGAAATTAAAGAAGACCTAAATAAATGGTAAGACATCCATGTTTTGGACTTGGAAAAATTAATATTAAGATGGTAATACTACCCAAAGAGATCTACAGATTCATTGCAATCCCTATCAAAGTACCAGCAGCCTTTTTTGCAGAAATGGAAAAGCCAATCCTCAAATTCATATGGAATTGCATAGCGATCCAAATAACTAAAACAATCATGAAGAAGAACAAAGTTGGAGGACTCATAATTCCTGATTTCAAAACTTATTACAATGGGAATCGGATGCGGCTCAACCATTTGGGCACCCACCTACCACATGGGAGGCCCTGGGTTTGGGTCCTGGTGCCTCCTAAACAAGACGAGCTAGACGCCACACCACAGCAATGAGCAGATGCCTAAACGAGCAGATGCCACAAGCCAGCAGATGCCACAGCCCACGGGGAGCGGATGTGGCTCAGGCCACTGGGCACTTGCCTCCCATGTGGGAGGTCCCAGGTTCGGTTCCTGGTGCCTCCTGTAGAAGGCGAGCAAACAATGAGCAGACAGATGAGAGAACCATCTGGGGCGGGGGGGAGATAAATTAAAAATAAATAAAGTAAATAAATAAATCTTAAAAAAAACTTATTACAAAAGTGCAGTAATAATTTCTTCTCTCCAACCATGTTTGTAATAGTACTCCTCAATAGTTCATCTCTTGTATCCTACCAATAATTCTACCGAAGCCCTTACGTCCAGTACAAAATACAGCTATAGATAGATGAGATAGATAGATAGATAGATAGCATTTACTAGCATTTAGATAGTTTTCAGGACAATAAAATTGCAGTGGTTATTTAGGCAAGTCAATTTTATTAAGATTTCTTAGATACCAGTCAGGGTTCAAAACTGCAAACAATGGAAACCAACTCTCATGATCTCAAGCCGAAAATGAATTTATTGGAACGATTGTGGGAAACTCAAAGAACAGATGGGAGCTGGAGAACAATGGAATATGGGTGGGAACCAAGGAAATCTTGGCCATGAGCTTAGAGGTCCACTGTTGGCACCACCACAGGTGGACACTGCAGCTGTCAGGATAAATCCTAAACTCGTTCTGCTTCACCACTTCCTTAATACCAGATTCAAAGTTCTTGATGGGAGCATTTAATGAACCAATCTTGGATTATGTGTCCAGAATTCAGGGAGTGTAATCATCAGGAGAATTTGTTTTCACAGTAGGAGGTGAAGCCCTACCTTGCACCAAGACTTACAAAATAACAGACTGCTCAACATACTGATGGGTTTTGATGATGTCCCGTCAAAAATAATGGTAAATGTCTACTACATGTTAGGAAGTGTTTTAATAATCAAGTTTCTTTTCTGCTTTCAACAGTACAAGTCCTAAGCTAGTTAAGTACCACTGGCCAACTTTTAAAGTTCTACTCAACCTCCAAGACTTGGCTCCTGTGTTACTCTTCCGTAATGACCATTCTACCTGGCTGGAAGTAAACACTCTGTCCTCTGAGTTTTTATATCACTTTGTTTACAGTTCTCTTTGTATATTTTGCATTCTTCTTAAATCATGCCTGGTGCTGTGTATATCTTATATTCCTCTACCACATTGGAAAAGTTTTGGAAGCAGGAATTATGTTTTACAGAACTTTACATTTTCTACAATGATGAATACTTTTCCTGGCACTTGACAAGCCCTGAAATAATTATGGATTCTATATGAGCCAAGAGAAAAGTATAGATAAGTAGGCCACAGAAGAGATAAAATTTATAAACATTGGTGGGACAAATGTAGTTTTATCGCCTGCATAGCATTTTAGCAGGCCTTAAAATGTTGTTAGAAGCAATGTGAAAGCAAAAAATAATTATTTTACCTGGATACATCCTTCATCAATCTTGCCTCTTGCAGGATCAATTTTAAAATGTGCTGTTTTTTGGAAGTGGTATTTCACAGGGAGTGATTTGGATCGATTTTGTATAATACACAGAATCTCTGAGCGTTCACCCATGAAACAAGGTGCAAAATTAAGGACCTTTCCTGGATCAAACTGTAATAAGACAGGAAGTCCCGAGCCTGTCAGTGCTAATTCCACTTTTTGAAATCGTTCACCTATAAAAACAATAATAACTATTGAATATAAAACAAATATTTTGGGAATCCAAATGCATTTGTTCAGTCTAAATAGCTTCATTGGAAAGACCTGATGAGTCTTGGATAGCTCATTCAATCTTTCATTCAATAAATATTTTTGAGTGCCTTCTCTGTGCCATGGACTCTTCTAGGACTTGGGGATACATATAGCAGTGAATAAAACATATAATGTTCCTGCTTTCATGGAATTTACATTCTAGAGAGGTGGCACTGACAATAACAAAGGAATATGTAATTATATAGCATTTCAGAGAAGATAAGCTTTATGGGGATAAGTATAGAAGGTAAGACAAATAGAGTGCAAGGTCATGGGCTGTTAATATATATAGGGGATTCCAGAAAGACCTCTATGATAGGGAGACATTTGAACAAATATATAAAGGGAGTCTGGAAGAGAGTCATGTGAAAATCCAGGGAAAGAGGGGAAAGAGTATTCCAGACAGAGAGAAGAGCAAGTACAAGGACTCTGAGGTATGAAGGTGCTTGGCATGTGCAAGAAACACAAAGGAACCCAATATGGTTAGGGAAAGATGGTAGAAAATGAGTTCAGAGTTAATTATGTGGCCAGATCATATAGAACTATGAAGTTCACTGAAAAGATTTTAACTCTGTGTGAGATGGGAAGTCATTGGAAGATTTTGAGTGGGTGGGGGAGGTAACGAGTGGGACATCATCAATCTTACACTTACAAAATCACTCTGGCTGCTGAGTTGAGATTAGATTGTAATGGAACAAGGGCAGAATCAGAGAAACTAGTTAGGAAGCAATTGCAATCATCCAGGAAAGATAAAAGGGAGGGTTAGATTGGAGTGACAGCAGAGGGGATGATGAGAAATAATCAGATTTTAGATACATTTTTGAAGGTAGAGTTAACAAGGTTTGCTCACAGATTACATGGAGGATATGAAAGCAAATGAGGTATAAAAGATGACTTAAACATTTTTGGCCTGAGCAACTGAAAGGAAGTAATAGCCATTTCTTGAGACAGGTAAGACTGCAAGTGTAAGTAGTGGAGAAATCAAGAGTTCTGTTTTGGACATGGTATGTTTGAGATGCCTAGTAGAGATCCACGTGGAAATGTCTATAGGCCATAGAACATATTTACAAGTTTAGGGTGAGGATGAGGAAGGAGGGATTGGAGATTTGAGGAAAGAAAGGTTTGTAGTATACATCTAGTATTGCAAGAAAGTGAATGAATGGCAGAATGCAGTAGTAATGTCAAACATCTCAAAGGACCCACTTGAGATTAGTGGTTATGGATTTAAAGGAAAACCTCTCAACATGGTTGTGTTTTTTTCTCCATCCCAATCAGCTGCCAAGATGCATACCAGAATAGGCTAATTGTTGAATTTATTCAGATTGAAGGTTTTTCCACTCAGCAACAATGGAAGATGGGCCAAGAGGAAAAGAGATTTAATAGTACATGGAAAAGAGTGATTGCACAAAGGAATATATGCTGGTTAAGAATATAAACATGATGTTTTTGAGACAATAGAAAGAAAGTAGGATCTATAGACTGTAGGTTCTGTTGGATATGAGAACAGTTTTGCAGACAGAGCAGTGTAACTGCTACCCATGAAACAGTTTATCTCTCTTCACTGATGCTCTTACTAGCCACTCTTAAACTCTAAATTAATTTTAGGGCAAATTTAGCATCTCCACCTCTAGCCATTCAAAATTTGAAAGCCTTGAACTAATGTTCTATCTATGATAGCAGATATAACTCAATATCACAAACTATGACATAAACATTAACAGATAAATCACTTTCTTCTACAGGATCATAGTTCAACCCTACTCAGTGATACCACTCTTGCTGACATGCAAATCTTCCAGATTCTGGTTTTGCCTAAGCATCTAGATGGATCTACCCATCTCTGGTATAATCCATCTCCTGGGCTTGCTCCCTTACCTATCTATATCTTTATTTTCTCTTTGAAATGCGTTGCTAAACTGAACTCCAAGTCCTGTTCCATTTTTCCTCACTGCAGACCACCTAATATAACCTGAGAATGTAATTAGTATAATGCACCTTGACATGTGGTCTGCAAAGAACATGCACTTATTCTCTGACAGGATTTTGCACTATATTTAACAAATCTCTAGGCAATGTTCTTTTTTTACTGTATGTAGATGCTAAGAATGCTGAAAATCTGGTAGAGATAGAATGGTTCATTTGTTCCCATATCAAATCCTAGGGGAAAACTTAGGTATAGTAAAAGAAACCAAGGTTTACTAAGTTTGTCTAATGTCATTTTAAAATTATAAGGTCATCTAAATCCAAAGCTAGCAAAAATTTTATGTAAATGATTCTGAGGTTGACTTCTTTCTTAACATGCCACAATGACGTTTTAAGGTCTCTTGAATATGTTTGCTTTTATGCTCTTTTCAGTAATTAAATATATTTATTATACTGTGTCTACACTATTAATGTCCAAACTTAAAAATTTAAACTGCTATACATTTGATGATTATGTTCATTTCACACTTACTTTTGACGGTTTTATTGTCATTGTCTCTCAAAAATCCATCTTTACTTCCTACAGACTCAAATCTCAAAAAGATAGCGTAGTCCTGCCTGTGTGAAGGATCAATATCCTTTTTACCATCATCGATTAGTCTGTAAAAAATCACAATCAGTTATTTTTACAGCAAAAGTGATACATTCCACCACCTCTCAAAGGAGAATATCAACCCAATCATTAAATCTATACAAGCTGATGAAAGTTAATGAACAAAAATCCAACTGTGATACATTTTGCAAAATCATTGAACAGATTGGGAGTCTTGCCAAAAGAAGGCCAAGACAAGAGTAACAAATATTCTAATTCTTCATGGCTCAGCTCACATGCCACTGTCCCTGTGAAGGATTTTCTTTCCAGGCAAAGTGTGTTGTTGGCTACGGACTCTGTTCAAACATTTATAATAGTCTCTATTATCGCCGGGTATAATCGAAATCCTCTGTTACATATCTGTCTCCCCCAGTGGATACATACTGCCAACCACATTCTGACACGCAAATCTTGTTAGAGGCGAAAAGGATAGGAAGAATGAGAAGAAGAGAAGTAAAACCAAAGACTTACATCACAGGATTACCCACTGGCTAAACTGATCTCCCTTACCTAGAAGCCAGCTTTTATTAGCAGTAGATACTCAAATACCTTCACAAAAGGCCGATGTGTATTATTAGATAGGAATGCAGATAGCATGTTTGCAACACTTTTAACTAAGACTTCAAATCATACTCATACCAATGATTCTATGTTAGACTTTCAAATGAAGTTAACATGTTGCCATGAAAAAGAATATTGGGAAATTGAAAGACTGTGTATTACATAGACTCTTACGGTTTCACCGAAGAAAATTCCTGTATGAGAGTATCATTAATAAGGCAATTGTGGATTGTACAAATGGAACAATTGCTTGATTTATTACCCTCCTTAAATTAAAACACAACTGAGCCTTAAGCAGGTAATTGATATCACCAAGGGACCCTGCTGCCACAGTGAGAAGAAGTACATTAAACATTGTTCGGTAACAGCCAAGAGTAAATAGACTTGCAATTAGATCAGTTATTGACACACCCTGAAACTTACTCAGGTTTAGCTGCAATTGCTACTATATATTTAAAACAGCATTTCCAAATATATTTTCAACTAAACAACCAAAGTAGGCAGAATTGTGAAAAAATATACACTCGCATAAAGTCCTAAAGGACTGTCATATAAGTTGATCCCAGCAGCTGCTATAGGCTTAATATCCACAATATTCAAAGAAGCAGCATTTTGTTCTGGCAGTAGCTCTGCATTCTAGCTGGAAGCACCTAGAACATACTACATGCCACTGACCTCACTTGATCATCCCCACAGTGAGAGCAAAGTCTTAGCTGCTCAAATTGGTTTTAGCCACAACCCAAAACAACCCAAAACTTCAACTTTCTCTATCCTATTTCCATAAGCTCTGGAGAGATTTTTAATACAATTCAAAATATTTAGAATCATATTAGAATTATTGGAAATAATATTAACCATGTTGGAAATATTTAGAATCATAACAAGAAAATCCAATTTGTCCCTTCTGACAAGTTTTACTACAATAGTACTAAAATCAATCTGATGAATGCATGGTTAACATACTTTCTATTAATAATTACCATTACAATTGAATTAATTTTTGCTTACTTTGGGCTGAAACAAAACGTAATTACAGTCTTTTGATAAGGTAATAAAGTGCCTTCATTAGGAACACAAGAGATAAAAGTGGTAATATCTATATTCCTTATTTTGCTTATGTAGGTGAGATTGTTTAAAGCAACATCTGTTCTTTGTCGAATATTGGTACCCTGTAATATAAAATCAGAAATAAAAAAAGTATTAAGGAAAACACACATACAAATAACATATATTAAGAGGAGGTCATTAAATAATTGTTGAAATTTCAGAGTCTAGAAGATAGAGACAATCTATATGTCTTTAAAGTAACACATACATAAATGTTTTCAGGGTACACTATAAAATTTAAAGTATAAAATTATTTTAAATATAAAATTATTTAAAAATTGGTAAGAACAAAAATCCCCATTGTCACTAATTTACTAGAAGTCTATCTATTTTACTTCAGATGTATATTACTATCAATGTTAATTTAAATGTACTGAATGTATGAGGCTACCCTTGGAGACACATGAAATCAAATCTGCCTGCCTGTGTTAAAACATATTTAGAATAAGTAAACACCTTGTTGGTTATGTAACTACTTTCAAAACAATCTGTTTCAATCCATGAGACCTGATCTTCCCCGGCTGCACCATTTACTTACCAATTCTTCTCCAACTGAATCATCTTGCATTATGGCCACCCAATTTATTGGTTCTGGGCTATTATTGAAGAGAAGTGCACGTTCAATTTTTGATGTTCCAAAGAAAACAGAACCAAAGCGTATGCAGTCCACTCTTTTGTCACTACTTATGTTTAGTAATTCAATAATCTGCTCAACCACATGAGCTTTGATACTCAGGAGTATGTCTGGACGACCTTGTAAATTCACTCTATAAGAAAATGAAATATGTATATGCATATGTATATTTTTAAATAGAAGTATATATACTTTCTTTTTCAGCTAAATATTTGATAAACAGAAATTTTATAAAATCACATTATAATTAAAATTCAACAGATTAAGAAGAGTTCCTTTACATGCATTCCATAAGCTATACCTTTCTACTGTCTGTCTCGTCTACACAATAAATGACACATGTGTAGTCTTATTCATTGTGTCCAGGAAACATGAATGTTTGAAAACAATTTCATGACTCTAACCCAGAAAGTACTTGATCTCATGTCCGTATCACCAATTATTTTATAAAACTAGTTACATGAGATGATATATGATGACTTCTCATTCTAGAATTCCGAGATTCATTTCCAACTCATCCTACTAAGGCCAGCAATCAGCCTTATTCCCATCCTTAATAACACATTTTTTAATGAAGTAAAGTATCTCAACAAAAACTCATTTCTTTGCAGAAATGTCACTTCCCTAATTTCAATCATCTTTTGGAATTGCTCCTCTATATTCATTCCTCTCTGGCAATAAAAACAATCCTTTTTAATCTAGCCCCATCAGATGCCACAAATAACTGACTTCTCCACAACTGTTACCTAAATCCTTACCTTATGCTATATCTCTGTAACTTTGGGCATTGTTGATACCATCTCCTTGCACATTTCCCTTCCACTAGCTTCCTTGATGTCATATTTTCCTGATTTTCCTTTTAACTCATCCAGGCCCCTCCTTCACAGTCTTCTAGGTCTTGGCTCTTCTGTAAACTGCATGAATGTTGGCAATTCTCTCCCACTCTTTCACACTCTATGCTCATTCTCAGAGTTACTCTCATGACTTCCATGGTTCATCTACCTCTTATAAACTGATGACCCCCAACCCAATATATTAAGACCAAACTTCTTTAGCA
>JAQZBX010091488.1:0-12386 GCA_029593785.1 Cabassous unicinctus
AAAATTTTTTAAAAGATATTTAGATTACATAAATGTTACACAAAAAACATAGGGATTCCCATATGCCCCACTCCCCACACCTCCCACATCTTCCCACATAAACATCCTTCATTACTGTGGCACATTCATTGCAACTGATAGCCGCATCCTGGGGCATTGCCACTGAGCATGGACCATAGTTCACATTGTAGTCTACACTCTCTCCCACACAGTCCAAGGATTCTTTTTTAATCATGGCAATCAATCTTGATATGGGAGGAAGTAAACTCTAAGTTCAATATCTACTAGCAAAAAGAATATAAGGTGTTTCAGGAAAAAAAACCAAATATGTCCACACATGTGAAACTACCCTAAAATATCAATACTTCATTTAGACTAAAAAAGTTATATGTTTATGTGCACAGTGAAAGTTCAAGAAGAATAAGTACTAAGCCTTCTCAGTGGTGATCTCTAGGTATTGGAAATGTGATGTTTTTCTTTTTCACTTTGGTTTTTCTGATTTTAAAATTAATTTTCTACACTGCATATGTACTACACTTTTATAATAAAACTAATTCCTGTGAAAAGAATCTTCTTTCTTTTTTTTTGAGAAAAATGTTCCAAGAGCCAACAGCATATTTGTAAAGTCTGATGAAATTCCACTTAAGCTTTGAGTTTGAGTTTGAAAATAACCTGAAGCTGTACTTTACAAAATTTCAAACAAGATGAATCTATTTACAAAAATTGTATGTACTTAAGAAACTTCTTTAAAGTAGCACCCTCCGGCTGAAAGGACAAAGCTAGCTTTCTAAAGCCCTCTTGAAAGGAATGCAAGAAGGGATCAGGGACTACAAGGGATATTAAAATGAATGGGAATTGCAGTTCTCTTAATGATAATCCATCTGTATTTGCATACCAAAAAAAAAAAAGAAAGAAAGAAAAGAAAACCCCACAAACCCTCTTATTCCTCAATGGCAGGTTTTGAGACTTGAGCAGCCCACGTCATTGTCTCAGTTCTCCACTTCAATTTCTACCACTGTCAACCCACTGGCTGAGAGCTGGGACGTGTAACTGGCTGGAGCAAGGGGGGTTGGCCATTAGAGGTGATTCTCAGGGCAGGTTTCATTTCATTTAATGTCATCAGAAATCACGAGGTCACAGTGATATAAATAGCTGTTTATTTCCTACTCTGCAGGCACCCACGCAAGCTGTAGGCGCTCAAGTAAAGGGCTTGAAAGTTTCTAAAAACAAATACAAGCCGTACGGCTCTGAAACACCTCCTCCCAAAAGGCATTCTCAGTCATTCATGATTATCTAAGAAGGCAGCAGGCCTCATCTATAAGTCGGGAATTGAGAAGAATTGAAAAAGCAAAACTCCAGCCCCTCTGGAGCAAGAATAGTGGCAACTCCCTCTCATCAACCTGAAACCTCAAGAATGTGTTTTCTAAATAGAAAATACTGACTTTTAAAGAGGGCAGGGGACCAGGGGAGAATTTCAAAGCTTAAATGTTTGCTTTTAACATAAAGTACAAATCCCATTCTAAGTCAATCCAAAATATTATTTAAATATACCTAATATACTTAACAAGTCCCGAGGAACCTTCCTTGGAAGGCAATTTGAAAATCACATCCTTAAAATAGGTAAGATCTCTGTGGTACAGGAATTCTTTTAGAAATGGAATTTAAAGATCAGAGTCAATCCATATTTGTGTGCTAGACATATCAAAGTTCACAGGAAAACCAAAATGCTCCTTACTGTTAGGCATACAGACATTATGAAGAGAAAGGAGCTAGCATCCCCAGGAAGCAAATGAGGGAGACCAGCTTGTGGCTAAACCTGGAAGGACAGTCAACTCTTAAAAACGAGGAGCCCTTGTGCTTTTCTAAGAAATTTTACTATATTGTGAGAATATTGCTGTGGACCACACAGTAGGTGGTCACTAAATTAAAAAAAAACAAACCTTGGTGAATGCAAGGGTAGTGTTGGCATGTTCCTGGGAATTTGGATGGATGCTGATGGAGAAGTTGAAAAGACTCAATTCAAACTGGTGTTCGGAACTGTCACAGGCATCATAAACTGGTTTCTGAGTGGTGAGGTGCCTAATGCTTAGTCATGGCCATGCCACCCCAAGTTGGGGCACAGGGAGAAAGGCCAGTGCCATCAAACCTGCCCTGGGGTCCCCAGGGGACAGAACAGTGGGCCTCCCCCAGGGGAACACACACTCACCTGAGAGCGCCAAGGCTTCGGCAGACCTTATGCTTGGCTCTATGGGAATTCCTGGAGCCTGGGACTCAGGTGGGGCACAAGCATAAAAGGTTCCGGTCACCTGGCAACCTGCATTTGCAAATAGAAATCAATAGGACGTCTAAACGGAGCGTCCAACCCACTGGGAGGCTGCCTCTCACCTAACCTGGGAACAGTGGGCCATGCTTGGCCAAATGTCCCTTTCTCCTTCCGACCCAAGGGCCCACCACGCTCTCCGAGCGGGTCTACTGGTATAGCACACTTGAGAGGCAAGGGCAAATTTCAGTCCCACTTGGAAACACTGAGTTTGCAGGGGGAAACAAGCTGTTTTGCCAAATGGTAGCTTTGGAGGGAAAGAAGAATTCCACCTCCTGAACTGATAAATGACACAAGCTCAAAGAATCAGAAGGGACTGACACAGTCACAAGACAAATTTAGAGCAGCGCTGGGAATTCAGTTCTACATGAGTGTCTGACACCAACGACCCTGATTAAAAATTTTAGAGAGGATTGAGTGCCTAATTCCTACTTCTGGGCTCTTTCCAGTGAAGTAATGAATCTACAGTAAACCTCCAAGAACTGTTTGTTGCATTAAACATTAATTAATAAAGGAAGAATAACTTTGCTGGCATCTCACTTAGTATTTCCCAGTCTTCAAAAGATTTCTCTCTTTTCCATCTTTTTGCACAATTCTAAGCATTGTCCCTTTTATTCTCAGTGCATCAGAACCTGATACACTGGGCCCAGCTCTGACTTTCAGAAACTGGTTTAACATTAAGCTAATTCCTCCGCTACAATATGTGAACTGACCTTTGTTGCAAATCTCTCTTGAAAAGCTAATCAAACCCGAATTTTGAGCTTTTGATGGACACATCACTCAACACACAAATTAAATAATGGCACACTATTTCTTCAATACCATAAGCCAAGAATGAACTGAACATGCCCAGAAAATGGAGAGTAGATCTAATGGTTGGGGGGCAAATATTCCTTGAACTCACAAAAGGAGTAATGTGTTCAGATGTCTTGGAATTTCTATTGAAATAACCAGCTCAAAAGTCCTAAAAGCTTGTGTTTTTCCTATATTAAACATGCTTTAGGAAATTTTCTCTATACTTTGATAATTAGTGCTTCTGCTGGGAGATCTCATTCCAATGTGTGGGGACTCCATGTGGGCATGGGATTGCAGTTAATCCAGAAGGGATAAATCTCCTGCGGATCCAACACTAGTGCAACGCACCCCCTGGAGACTTCCCATGTCTTTGTGGTCTTTATTCATTCCCTCATTACCTCTAACACCACAATGGATATATCATCTTTGTTCAAGAGAAATATGCTGTCTCGATAATCTCCCAGTGGCCCTACAGAAGCAGGGCTTGGGCACAGCTGTATTGTGTCTATTTTACAGATGGAGAAACAGAAACAGGCTCTCGGTCAGCCTTAAGGAGGAAAACTGCCAAAATCCACTTTTTTTGCCCAAGATTAAAAATAAAACTGAAGATCATTCAGGTAGGCCCAGAAGCATGTAACCCATTAGCCAGGCAATTTTTTAAAAAGATAAACCAGTCTGAAGGCTGAGCTTTGGGATTAGGAGATTTAAAATTGAACCCCAGTCCCAGCACTTCTACTGGCAAAAGCTTATATCCTAGGAACTCCAGTCTTCTATACAAACAGATGGTTTTAGCTCCATAGAATGATTGCTGCAACGTTTAAATAAGAGCACACCTAGGGGAGTGCCTAGCCTTGACCCTAGGTGTTCAGTGAACGTTAGTTTCCTTCCTCTAAGGACCTTGTCATTGGCAGGAGAGAGATAAAACACCTCCATTCTTCTGCTATGCCACTGCCCAGAAAGATCCAGAAAGACCATGGCCCCGTGGCAGGTTGGCACTGCAGCAGCTGAGGGCCACGGAAGTCACCGCGGTGTGCTCCTTACCGTTCTCACAAGCAGGGCCTTGCCAGTGATGGCTGCGGGGTCCGAACGTCACTGGACACTGGTATGAGATCTCTGGGTGCGGCTGGTCGGGGACATATTCCCGCCAGCCCCGGTCATGGGGGGGCATCATGTAGTTGTGAACCTGCTAAAGGAACACAGGGAGGAGCTGAGATGTGGAGATGCCCACTCAGCACACAGCTGCTTGTGGGCATCAGGCAGGGGTGGACAGCTGTGCGTGTGTGGGGGGGTATCATTTACACCCTTCCAAATCCTTGAGGAATCTCTTACTTGGCTGTCAGCCAGAATAATCCTATCATCTGAAAAGACTTGGGAGTGAGTTGCCCATCACACTAGGTGGAAACCCGCCCCCACAGCATCGACAAGCACAATGGAGAAACTGTTGCAAAGTAATGATTTATGTAAAGCTTCATCATATGGTTAAATCTGGCACCAAAAATACTGCAGGGAAAATTGCCTTCTTTTACCCACCAAAGGGAATCAAACAGAGCTGCAATTCACATCACAAAAGTCTGAAGCAATCAGCTGCCCTGTGGCTTCACATGATAAAGCACGACTTCCAAAATGCTCAACTTCCACAAAAGGTCTGTTTCCCAGAAGATTTTAGAGGCAACAGGAAAAGTGTATGCCAACAGGCAGATACCCACCCACCCCCAACTATCCCCTAATTAAAATCCACACTGGTAGCAAAATCATTTGGAAAGTGAGATAGTCATTCAATGACCAAGAGTTTGTCTGTTTTACTACATCACAGCAAAAACCAGGTTTCACTGTTTTTGTTTGGTTTTCCCCCCTCTCCAGAGGGCCAGCTGGCTCTCCTGGTCTTCCCTCCCTAGAGGCCCCAGCCCTACAGTATACCTGAGATGGGAGCGAAGGATAAGGTGCCGTCATAGCGTAAGGGTGGCCCACGGCCATCTGTGGGTCCTCCAGGGCAAGCTGCTTTGCTCCTGTGTTTGGGGAAAAGGGAAATGGCACCGTATGAAAAAAGGAACTGGCATGACTAAAAGTCAAATCTTGGAAAAATACCTGAGGGTTGAATTCCTAGAATGCATGATACAGTGTGGACAAATAAGGCATTTTTCAGCAGGTCCCTAGGGCACTTAATTGTTTGTGCCCTTAACTGAGTTCTACAAGGTCTGACCGGTGCAGGGTAGGAGGGAAACAAATTAAATACTGTGGGAAGGGCACTTTGGAACTTAAAGTCCCCACCAGGGCAAGCACGTTAGAGCGTGCTTCCCAAGCGAGGTCCATGGAATGAAAATGGGCAACAAGTGTGCTGGGTATGACCAGGAGGTAGGAGGTAGGCGGATTGTGAAAAACAAAAATGGAAAAGTAACCCTCAGACCAAAATGAAGGCATTACAACCACTGGGCTGCCTATACTCCGTGACCTGAACTCCAGTTATTTAGGAAAGCCCCTACCTTTTTTGGCTCCCTCGGGAACAATCCTGTAGACTTTGTATGGATCTGAGATATCCAGTTGGCTCCTCTCAACCAATTCCTCAAAGTCATTGCTCTTGTTCAAAGCACATCGCAAGCGCGTCTTCCAGGTTGGAGGGTCTGGCTTATCGATGCCCTCTCGGAACTTTCCTTTAAATAGTGCCCAAGCCTGGTGGGAAAGAAGAAAGAGAAAAAAAGTTAAAATATAGGTCTTTCAAAAAAGAATCTTGGAGTTGTATTTCAGAAAGGAACTAATGGGGCTCAGGTGCTTCAGATTTCAATTTGTCCTCAAATTTTGGGACAGGTGTCTTCCAGGTAAAGTGCTTCTCAACCAGTGGTTTGAACAATCTCTGCAGTTGAAAAAAGGGACTTTATAAAAGGTGGGGTGAGAGGTTGGGGACCCCAGGAATGGGCTCTATACTGCCCCCCTTCCCCAGAGACTGAGGAGGTTTGATGGGAACTAGGGCTAGAGATGAGACCATCTGAGGTATCAGGAGGGCAAATTCCCTGAGGAAGTCCCCTCCTCTGCCTTGCCCACAGGTGGTGGCCCCAGTGCACACTTCACTCCACTGGGCAGATTGCTCTCTAGAGACAGGTCATGAGAGCCACTCAGAGAGAGGGCAGGACCAGAAAGAGGCAGAGAGAGAAAGAGATAGTGATATAGAGACAAAGAGACAGAGAGAGATGGTGTCTGTGAGAGAGGGAGACAGGGTGTGGGTGGACAGAGAAAAAGGGAGACAGTGAGAGGGAAGGAGGGAAGGAAAGATCCAGAGATACTGAGAGAGACCCACAGAGAGAACCACATAATAAGCAGGAAGGATCCAGAGAAAAATGTCCAGAGACACACTCAGAAAAAGACAGTCAGACAGACAGAATCACAGAGATGGAGAGCATGAAGCAGAAATGTAAGGACCCAAAGAGGGCTAGAACGGGAAAGAAAAAAATGTCCAGGATCAGAGGGACCCAGAGAGAAAAACAGTGAGACGAAACAAAGACAAACTAGTGAAAGAGACAGGAAAACTGAGATGCCCCGCACACCAATGGGTGCACGCAGAGAGGCAGAGACAGACACACAGTAAAGAACAAGAAAACACGGAGGCAGAGGGGGATCCAAAAAGAAACACCAAGCGCCCTGTGATCTGGGACCTCCGCCCTTCCCTTGCTCAGCTCCAGAGGACCCCCGGTTTCGGGGACAGCGCAGCCCACTCGCCGCGATGGGGACCAGTGCCCCACGAGTACCAGCACCTCCTCTCCTCCCAGGGCTTAGGCCACCCTCAGCTTGGTGCTCGAGAGACGCCTGCACACTCGGGGGCCCCAGGTGCGGCCAGTCCTCCGGGCGTCTGTCCCCTTCCCGCCCAGGACCGGCTGCTTCCACCCGCGCAGGGCCCCGCGCGCTCACCTTGAAGAGGGCCGCGTCCTCCTCGCGGTTGTAGTCCTGCTTGCCCGCGTGCTTCCAGGGGATGCGGAAGATGCTCTTCTCTTCGTTCTCCCACACCAGCCCCGGGTACTTGCCGCTGTCGATCTGGTCGATGAGCCACTGGCGGAGCTTCCCGTTGCCGCAGCTCACGGAGCTCATGCCGAACTCTCCGGCCCGGCCGCCGCCGCCCTCCAGGTTCATGCCTCCGGGACTCCGCGGCCGCCGCGCCGAGCTGCAGGGACCAAAGGAGTGTGCCCCGTGGCCGCCGGCACCCCGCCTGGGGCCTCCGCGCCCCCACAACCCACCTGGCCGGCGCGACCACGCGGTCGGGGTTCCCCGAGGCGACAAGGCGCGTGGCGTCCAAGGGCGTAGGTCAAGGTGTCCCCCGAGAACCCCGTCCTGCGGCCCCTGGCGCCCCCACCGCCGGGCCGCGCGACCCGTGCCCCCCGCACACCCGCCTCTCCTTGACGCGCTCCCCCGGCCCGACGCCACGGCTCGCGGCGCTCACCCGCATTCCCCTTCGGGTCCGCTCCTCTGCGCCCCGCGCCACCGCCAGCCTCCTCCCCGCCCTCTCGGCTCCCCCTCCCTGTCCGCGCTCCCTTGGGGACACGCAGCTCGCACCTCGCGCGCCCCACAAGCTGCCCAAGAACAGCCCGCGACAGCGGCCGCCCGACGGGCTTCAGCGGGGCACAAAGCGCCGCGCGAGGAAGCCGAGGCGGGAGAGCCGCGGGGCTCCGGACCCCCGGCGCGGGGCGGCTGCTGGGCAGGGCCCCGGCGACAGCGCGCACGGGGCGGATGAGTGTGGGCCCCACGGGGCGCAGGCGCAAGGGAAGCAGCCGGTCGCAGCCGGAGGGCTGGGGGCTTCCCCGCGGGAAAGTCGGCCGCCGCGTGGGTCCCTTCGCGGCCCCACCCGGCCCCCACGAGGCCCGCCAGCAGCATTCCCAGAGCGTGACTCCCGTCCCCGCAGCCCAGGAGGCGGGCGCGGGGCGACCGGTGGGGATGCTGATGCTCGGGGCGCACAGACCCGGGAGACGCCGACCAGGCAGCGGGGCTCTCGGGGCTCGCTCCCTCCCGGCCCCCAAACCCGGGCCAGCGCTCCTCTTGGCCGGGAGCCCAGGCCACCCCCTGCCCGGAGCCCGGTCCCCATCTTCCTGTCGAACCCGGGCTTACCTCGCTCCCGCCTCGGAGCCGAGGGGAGCGTCGGGTGCCAAGTTCAAGTGGTGCAATTGAAAGCCAGAGGTGAGAAAGAGGAACTTTATAGAGTCCCGCGGGGGCGGGGTCAGGCCCGGGGCGGGGCGGGCGGGGGGCGGCTCCTCGGGGCAGGGGCCCGGCGGGAAACCCGCGCTGCGCTGGGCGAGGTGACTGTCAACCCCGGCGCCCGCCAAGGGCGGCGCAAAGAGGGTCCTCTCCCCCGCACTCGGGTCTGCCGGGAAGGCCCTTAGATCACTGATGACGGTCACAGCTAGAGAGATGGCGACCCGGCTGGGGCTGGAGGTGAGGAGGGGAGAGCCAGTCCCGGGGGCGGTGGAAGACCGAGACGCGGTCCCCATCGAGCACTGGGTGGGGTGGAGTGGGGAAGTGGCGTGGCAACTCTCGGCACCGCCGCCACCACCGGTTCACTTTGAGAGCACCGCACTTATTGAAAAGAAAAAAGGAAATGGCCCAGATCCCTTGGGCTTGTAAACTGTAGTCCAGATATAGTTCCTGCATGTTTAGAAATGCTGACATTCTTTTGCATCCATTGAACAGGTGACTGGTACCATACAAGGCCTGCGAAATTTCAATTATGGCAACAGAAGAGAGTTGGGAGGTGGAGATCCCGAAGTATCCCAGCGCGCAATTGCTTCCGGACTTCGTTTCACCTTAAAAGGACACAGTTTTGACCTATGGACTGTGGTTAACAGCAATACTGCAATTTTCATGCATCTATGCCAAAGATGTACCGTGTTGGTAAAGGGGGAGTATGGAAAAAGTGTGCCAAATTACACTATGGGCCATGGTTGGTGGTAATAGTCTTATGATAATATCTCATAATCTGTAAGAAATATTCCACCACGGTGTATTGTGTTAATGGAGCGGTGTTGTATGGGAAATCTGCACATGCGCCTGATTGTTTTGTGGTTTCACAACTTATGTAATAAAAATATATTTTAAAAAATAATAGGGTCAGTTGGGGGGAAAAATACACCAAATATATGATATGGGGTATAGTTAATAGTAAGATTTTGATGATATTCTTTCATTGTTTGTAACAAATGTCTCACAACAGTGCGGCATGTTGGTGGTGGGTTGATGTGTGGGGCCCCTGTATGATGTTATGCATGTTTGTTTTGTAAGTTCACAACTTTTACTATACACTTATTGTTTATGCGTGCTCATGTAGGAATGATATACTTCAATAAATTTTTTTTTTAAAAAGGACACTGTTTTAACCTCGTCCTGTAGAAAGCAGTTTATATATTAGTGTGTCAATGTCAAACATGGTATATTATTTAAGTGGATGAGAAACATTCTCTTCCTTCTTCCTTCAAAGAAATCCCTCTGGGATTTCATTTAATTTTTATTTAATTTTCCTTAAGACCAAAATTAACTCCTTGAGCAGAGGCCCACTGAACTTTCTCTCTCTGATACACATTTGTGGACACTGAAACTAGGTTTTGGATGCTCTGACATGTTTATCTACTTAGTGTTTTCAGGTAAACTGTCAGATTGTCGGTTTCTAAATGATTTCAGATCACCACCACCCCAGGTCAATTTGCAACTTTTGCAAAGCTTTTGATTTCACTTATTTCTCAGTTTTCCTTTTAATCTTCTATATTGGGTCAATGTCTCCTTACCAAAGACATGAGAGGAAAGCAGGCATCCAGGCACCAGGTGCTTTGCTTTTCCTAAAGCTAATAGACCTACTCAGAAATTAACAGGATGCTATGTGTATTTCACCGGATTAAGTTTTCCACCAGCAGAGACTGTGTAATAAACTACAGGGTTTGTTCAGAGGAAATTTTAGTCACAACCTGTTTTTCTTCCTTCTCCTTTCAAGGATTCATTCATTAAACGAGTATTTATTATAAACCTGCCACCTATCAGGAACTCTTATGGGCTCATGGGATGTATCAGCCAGCAAAGCCAAGATCATCATCTTCATGTAGGGTTACACTTTAATCAATGAATTACTTTCTTGCCAAATGTTCTCAAAGGTACCAGACAGAAGGGGGTGTGAAGGACTAAAATGGCAAGCTAGGGCTTTTTGCACACACCTGTCTCTGCACTGAGGTTAGTTTCAACATTATCTTCACTCACCCATATCCTCGGCTTCTAGAAGCACAAAACAAGTCATCATTGCAACGTTCTGACACTTTGCAAGTCTACCTTGTTTTAAAAGTGATTGCTAATCTTCAACGCCATCTTCTGGTTTACTCATTTGTCATATTGATCCACTAGAAGTGATCTTTTTCTTTTTTTTTAATGAGGTGAATACAAAGAATAAAATATTTTAATCACCAGAACTCTTGATATCCTGGGGTCCAGGAGCGAATGACCAGGTATGCACTGCCAATTGTTTGCCACGTACTTTTACATCTTAGTCACAGTTGAAACAAAAAAATGACAAGTTTTTAAAGTTGAAGCTTTCCCCACTTCCCTCCCTGCCCCCCACACAGCCAGACTCTTGCAAAAATCAAAGTGTTCCTTAGTAAAAGATGAGATATTTCTCTTCAAAGACCACTGATCATTGAAAAGTGAAAATAGGAAACCAATCGTCGAATGTCTACCCAAAACAAAGGCTGGTCATCGTGTCCCATGATGAGCTTATTGATTTCCTGAATTGCCCAGATGTTGAAGTGTTGTGTGTAGATGGAGCTCAATCGGCTTGGAGTATTTCAATTTTCAATTCATATTTATCATAAAGAGCCTGTAGGAAAAGCTAACTTTACCTAAATCCAATACTTTGACCTAAATCAATCTTTTTAAACGAAATTTTCACATGCAAAAAAATATTTCAGAAAACCCCATGCTAGAAACACCAGAAACAAATTATTGAATGAAACCTTGTTTTGGATAGCACTGTTTTCTTACTAGTTCATTCTTTAAAAAGGGAGAGGAGGGCTACAGTTTGTTAAAAACAAGGCAATTCCTCCTTTTTCGTTTTGTAATTAAGTAATTACTTCTAACATACGGAAAACCTCCTGATTTTGATTGATCAGGTATCTAGCTATTCTCCAAAATTACATGGATTCTAACAGCTAAAAAAAAAAAAAAGGCAATAATGTCCTTGAAAAGTTCAAAGGCTGTTAATTGACAATAACTTGCAAAAAATCAGGAAAATACTAAAAATGTTTTGTTATTTCATAGATTCGTATGGGATGACATGTGCCTTCTCCAAAAACCCTTTGGCTATATGTGTAGGCAATGCTAATGGGTAGCACCACGACATCTTTGCCTGGCAGGCAGGTGCTGTTATTCCTGACGAAACATCCGGTCTGGAGATCAGAAGGCCCTGGTTCAACTCTCCAAGGCGCTGGGGGAGTTCTTGAAACAGTGTTTCCTTCCTCTGCACCGAGGGGATGATGGTGGTCCCTGGCCTCCCAGGGGTGTTGTGATGATGAAGTGCTACTCAGCACCTTGAAGGTGTGCAGTGAGTGTTCAACAAGGCAGGACTATTAGCACAGAACTGCAGTGCTCAGGGAATTTTCACAGACGTCCTCCCATATGGTCTCCCAACCAAATCTGCCTGGCAGATTAAAGCCCAATTGTACAGATAAGGAAGGAAAGATTCAGAGGGGTTCATTGAGATCAAAATGGCTTGCCCAAGGGCACAGCTCTAACAAACTATTCTTTCTCCTTAAATATGAGGTATTTGATTACCCTTTGAGTTGAGTATTTCAGATATTCAACTCAGCTGCTGGACTGGCAGCGGGGCGAAGGCATTTTAATTGCAGCTTTTGCGTTCACTGGTCAAGTGAACTTGGGTGAGACTCGCTTTCCTCACTGCGTTCTGGCCTACTAAGTGAAGGTCAACACCAGGTGACCAGAGAACTCTCTTCCAAGCCTAAGTAATTGTGGTGTTTTTGTTTTTTGTGGTTTTTTTTCTGCTCTAACTTGGAACAATTAATGAAGGACCAGTGGCCTTTTAGGTTATGGTAAATTCAGAGTGAGGAAAGGTGCATTTTTTAAAAAACCACCGACCTAACCACTGGTCTTCACTTCATTGTTTTTCACAAAGTTATATTCACTTTGAGGAAATTGGAGGAAATTGGCTTCTGGTTCTCAGCCACTATTCTCAAATATTTAATCCTCTGAAAACCAGCTAACTTTATGAGCTACTTAAACAGGAGAAGGCATGAGAGGAGTCGGGATG
>JAQZBX010091489.1:0-12386 GCA_029593785.1 Cabassous unicinctus
ATGGAAGAGAGGCAGATAAGTAATATGGTAACAAAAACTAGTAGCTTTATTAGGCCTAGAAAGCAACTAGCCCAGGTCGAGGGGGGACTCGAGGAGGAAGAATGGTACTGCCAGGTTCTCTAATGCATACAGCTTTACAGAGAATTTTACAGTGCTGGATTAGTGATCAGTAAATGTAAAACTATATTTGGGAGAAACACACAAATTATTAACTGCAGGACTGAAAAAGTAGTAAAAGAAAGAAAATGCAATTATATTAGACTGCGTGGCTCAATCACAATCACATTGTCAAAAATATGTAAATCTTAATTTTTGATTTAACCAAAAATGGTGACCTAACTACATAGGGAGGAAGAAAGTACATGGGCATGTTTCTATATGTTGTGTTAGAGGGAGCCAGCCAGCACGTGTGCCTGTGCTCACGTGAGAGCGTGTCTGTATGTTGCATGTCTGGAGAAATGTTTGATAATTTAATCTTTTTCTCCTACAACAGGAAGTCAGAAGATATTATCTAAAATGTAAAAATCAAGATAAAGCCATGCAAGCATGATTTTTTAAAAAGCAAAATGAAGGTTAACTACGTAATAGTGAATGTGACTGCCTGATGGAAATAGCAAACAGGAGAGTAAAGGAATAGGCAAGAGACTATTTTGTTCTGTTTTGGTTTTCACAAGCCTTGATCACTATTTGATTTTATTAAATTATGTACAAGTATTATCTTGACAAAAATTTAAATGGAAAAAAAAAAAAACAAAACCCACTCACACTTGCCTGGACCCTCCCTTCATTACTGTTCTTTCACTCTGATCTGAATTGGTCAGTGATACATGCAAGGGCAGAGCAAGACCTTTCTGGCTGTTCCTGCAGCCTCATGACATTTTTGCGGCTAGCCTGTCAGGATTCTGGAAGCCATGGCAACCTCCCTGGGAAAGAAGACAGTGATGGCGCCAGGGCCTATGGCTCCCACTCCACAGCTGTGATGCCCGGCAGGGCAGCCTGCGCTACAGAGCAGCTGGGGGCAGGAGCACCATTTCACACATTTTGGGGGTGGGGTAGGTTTAGCACAATGAGAGCATCACCTTCCCTTGTGAACAGACCTTTGGCCATATAGGCCACTCATGGGCAAAATAAATGCATGTTTTGGCAATCTGTGAATTTGACTTGGTATCATCCCAACAAATACAACAGATTTCTGCAGCAAACATTTGTTTCGCCAGCATGTGTGCTTAAAAGAAAACATTGACTTCAAGTGATGTAGCAAAGTGTCCGTATGTTTTCAGAACCAGAGAGACTATAAACAATTTTGTTTCTCTAAAAATAAATTTGCTTGTTATATAAATCTCCACTTTTCTCACTAAATAAAAATGTATTACATAGGACATTGGGATTGTCCTGCATGACAGCACAATGATGGATACAGGCCTTTATACATTTTGTTAAAACCTATAAAATGGTGCAGTGCAAAGTGTAAACTATAATGTAAAATATAGCCCATGGTTAGCAGCAATGCTTCAGTATGTGTTCTTCAATTGTAACAAACGCACAACACTAATGAAAGATGTTAATGGGGGAAAGTGGGGAAGGGGGTGGGGCATATGGGAATCTTCTATATTTTTGATGTAACATTTATGTAATCTTTAAAAATAAAAATATATATTTTAAAAATGCTATAAAATGTATTATAATATTTTTTAAAAATTATCTGAACTTGTACAAGCAAAACACAGAGTAGACCTATCGCCACTAAACAACTATACTCTATTTCTGTGTATGAAGGAACCTACCTACGTCACCAGCCTTATAGGGTTACTGAAAGCTACAATCTTTTTTTTAAATTACCAAGTTCCTTGGTAAGAGGGGCAAATTTATTTTGTGCAAATTCCTCTCTTTTAACAATCCTGCCAACATATATTTTGCATTTTAAAATGAAATTTGATACATTTGGATTTATAAGCCCTCCGTGAATCTTTTTCATAGTTTTTACTCACCTCAACGGATAATGAAACATCACTTTCTCTGTAAATCTAAACTATTGTGAAAGATAAGGTAGATTTTTAATATTTTATTATATTTAGCAGAGTAATAAGAAGTGTAATTTAGGATTAAATTTATGCTACCATGTTGGTTTTAACATATGCCTTGGACTTTCTAATAATATAAAGTGACAATATTATAGAACTAGGAAACTAATTTGAATTGCCTTCCAGAGAATGAATTTAGGTATATATTTTCACGTGAAAAACTGATCTCTTACTCTTAAGGGTGGTTATATCTAGAAAAAAAATAACCTAAAGTTTTTGGTAATTATTTTCCCTTTTAAAAGTAGAGAAATGTAATTCATAATATAGTTCAGTGAAGGCAATTTTTCCACCCAAACTAGGAAATAATATATCAATATAAAAGAGTCATTTAAAGCTCAAATCGGCTGAACACCATACACCATTTCAAATGTGTTGACACATCCCACATTTCCACATTTGCCACGTACACCTGTACAGAACACCAGTCTTTTAGCAAATAATCCAACTCCAAAGTTAACACTGTAACAGCAAACCGCAGGATGTGCATAGCTCTTTGCAGAATATGCTTCCATAAATGCTATTCCACAAAATATTTTTGAAATAAACTGAAAAAAAGTATTTTCCTATTCATTTTATTTATTTATTTAAAATTTTTAGAAGATACCGGGGATTGAACCCAGGACCTCGTACATGGGAAGCTGGTGCTCAAACCACTGGGCTACACTGCTCCCCCCTATTCCTTTTAGAGATGGAAAAAAATCAAGTGACCTAAAAGGTTATGGTAGTTTTCCAAGGAAACTTGTCTAACCAACACTGTGCACGGGCTTCCCAACTCTACTTCTAACTAGTACTAGTTTACATAGTCAACAAAAATCTACTAAGTAGGCATTTTGACCTTTAGCAAAGTGCAATCTTCAGTCCCACTTATATTTTTTTGCCTTGGTCATGTATCATATATATGTTAATTGGATAGCCTAGATGAATGGTTCTCAACCCAAGGAGCACACTATAATCACCTAGAGAGCTTTACAAAATATACTGCTGCCTAGGTCCTACTGCAGATCAAAGCAAGAGACTGGAATCAACATCAGCCACGTCATTTGCAAGGCCTAATTAAAAACTAAAATGCAGAGTCCCTTGTTCCAAAAATTATCAATGATTTTCAGGTGGCAACAGCAGAGCGTTAAACCAAGTGTGGGGCCCTGTGTGAATGCACCGATTGCATGCCATGAAGCTAGCCCTGCCTGGGGTATGGTTTTTTTGTTTTGTTTGTTTTTTTAAAGGAAGGGTTGAGAACAGCTGGCCTAGTTTATAATCAGCCTGTACAAAATTATATTATTTGGCGATTAAGGTCTCAATGATTTAAGTTGATTGACAGCAGTACAAATTCAGGGGCAATGTTTTGGTAGATGCAAGCTCACCTCTAAGATCCAAAAAGACTATACAGATGCTGACTTTCTCATAGCTTTATACTGCTGATCCACAGATAGCCTTTGGGGGATGCAGGAGCCCCAAGGCTCCCACTGCTGTCAGAATGGGCCTCAGGGTCCTGGACTTGCCGCCTCCTCTTTGAGTCCAGGCCAGCTCCTGACCCAGAGAATCAGTGAAGCAAATCCCTCTAAATTGCTAGTCTGTGCTCAGGGAAATCTGGGCACCTACTTATTTTAGATGTCTTAGGATCTCCCCAGAGCTAACCACTCCCTAGAATTGCACCCTATTGGTGGGCATGGAGCTATCTAAAGGGCAGGAAAATGCATAACCAGACCCGTGCCCAGCAGCAAAGCTGCGAATGGGCATAGCTAGCTGTGAAGGTCAAGGAGTCTGCTTGGAGCCATATGAGCTCAGAACAGAGTCTGGCAGCACTAGTGCTGGAGGTAAGTGGTATCAATTCTCCATTCCATCAACATCATTTCATCACTGTTGACAGGAGCTGGAAAATTTGACCAGTGGCAAGATTCTCTGAGTGACTTGAGAAAAACATATGCTTTGCTCTTAAGCTACTCGGCTCCATGAAACAAGGCTGCAACATACCAAAGGAGAAATCATGCACAGAAGAGCACACAGTCCAAACCCAATTACCTGGTAACATATTATGAACAGGGGTGGCTATGTTGATATCCTGCAGATGCTTGAGGGTTTCTGTATGAAAAAGGCGAAGTGTAGACCCAGAGGTAAAGGCAATCCAAATCCCAACACCAGCCACGGCCATGTGAGAAATCACCATTCCTTCCTCCTGGTGGGCCTCAAGCTGATTCTGAAAAATCATAGAGAAAGTATAGGGCATGTATCCGCAGCTTGTGATGCTATGTTACAAAGTCTGTTCAAACTGGTCCTTTGAACTACATATTATGGTTTTAAGTGGCATACTTTGTCCAGATCATGAAGTGTTTAGATGGTGTTCTAGAGCTATTCAACAGGCATTTTCAATGATCTATAACAAAACTGAAACTTTTATTTTAAAACAATAGACATTTCTGTGTAGGTGAGAAAATGATATTAGCAATCAAACCATCTTTGTTATTTTTCCCAAGCAGAACAAAGTACTTTACAGAACTTAAAATTATTTTCTAATTTTCACAGCACCCTTTGGAGTACAGAAAAAGCAACAACTTCAAAAACATATTTCCATAGTAAAAGTGTGAGATGACCTAAATCCCAGTAAGGACAGAAATAAAAGGGTTGTATTCAAGGGTAAACAAGAGACCACTGGGTAGGTTGGCAAAAGGAGGAAAAATAAGATGGAAATGGGATTATCTAAGCCTGCACTTGCCTATGGAGGCCAATCCTTTCCCATTCGACTCCAAGTATACAGACCCATCACCCACTTCTCAAAAACCTTTAATAAATTCTTATTGCCCACTGAGGAAAGTCTCATTTCCCTAGCCTTGCACGTTAAGTCTCGTCTCTACTGCTGTGAACTCTTTTTGCAGGACCACTTTCAAGATCTGGCTTATCCATGATTCCTGGAATTTGCATTCCCACCTCCAGGTTTTTGTTCCTGAAGGAATGGCCACCTTTCACTTCTCTACTTGATCAAATCCTTCCCAAACTTCCAGATTCAGCTAAAGCTCCACTTCTTCAAGAAATCCATCCCCAAAACCCCAGGCTACAGGGAACCCCAGACATACCTTTGTCTGGATCCCTTACTACTTGGTACCTAACATAGATTTCTCATGCTATCAAATGTCCTTATCTGTTTTGTTATTTATATGCCTGAAGCTTGCAGCTCGTCAGGGCAGGAACTGTGCTGGACCATTTGTAACTCACATACCACTGACCCTGCACATGGTTGTGCTTGACAAGAACCATCTATTGCTCTTCTTACTGCCTATTAGAAATTAGTGGAAAGACAGCGAGGGAGGTGGGGATTAACCATAGAGACATAATGTAAAGAAAGAGGATTGTAAAGAAGTTCTTGAAATTTACAGATTACAATTCTGTCTAATTTTCTAACTTGAAATGCTACAACTTAAAACCCCATAAGGAAAAAAAAACAAAACTAGTATCTCTTGCCTAAGAGTTGCTCTGTAACCTTTTAGAGCAAGGTGAAAGAATGTTGATAATCAATTACATTATTAAGGAGATTGAGTGTATTCATCTATGCCCAAACCCTGGCAAAGGGTCTGGCACAGAATAGATGCATAGAAAAGGGTCACTGAATTAAACTCACCGTGATGTACCTGTGCATTGAACAGTGATGAGTAAACTGGAAATAAATACAATAATTTCTACTTTAATTGGGGATGAGATGCCATATCCAATGGTACAGCACCTTATTTCAACTTAAGATTTTCATTGGAAAAGGTGGGCATGGCTGGGTCTATAAAAGGGGGCTAGAGAGAGCAAGGAGGGAAGCTACCACGATGGCGACTAGGAGGCAGCTCCACTGGGACTGTGCCTGTGCCTGTGCACCCGCTTTTGGGTGAACCACTATAAGCCGAACCACTGCACGTCTCGGGCTGACTCCACACTTGTGTAACTCCACACTTAGGCTTCTCTCCTCAGAGCCACGTGTACTTTCATGTCCTGGAATGTGGAGGGTTCAGGCAGAGCCAGGGGAGCGTTGGAGTGAAAATCAGGAGCCCTGATTCCTGGGACCAGCTCTGGCCCTGCTGGCTGTGCAAGCCACTTCATGCCTGCAATTTGCAACATCCGAAAATAAGGAGTTTCCGTTACCTCCAGTGGCCATCCCATTTCTAAAAGGCCCTTATCATATTCAACTCTGCAAAAACCTGTTTATTATACACATACACTCTCTTCATATAAAACTACTCCTGTAATAACAAAAACTAACTTACATCTTTGTTAATGGAAATAAACTAGCGTTCACAGTTATAAAGGAATCCCTAAGGCTTAGTTCTTATATGTAGAAGACCTCTCCTACCCCCTATTAGAACATTATTCATAATGCTCACAGATCAAAACTATTTTTACAAATTGAAGTTTAACAAGATCCCCACAGCCTGAAATATCCAGGCGGTGAAGGGTGGAAAGAGTACCAACCTGGGAGTTAGGAAACTTGGATTTGGATTCCCATTTATCCACGCTTCCATCTACTTTTGATCTCATGGCATCCCTGTCCTCTCCCTCAAGTCCCCTGCTTACTTCTGGCCCTCCCTGACTCCCTCTGACAGTGCTTCCTACATCACAAATGCAAGAGGTCCTCAACTTTCCTTTCTCAACCTGCAAATCCATCAGAATCCATGGCAAAGGATGTAGAACACATGTAGAAGTCTCACTCATCTTAAATTAAAAAGAGAAAGGGAGAAAAGGAAAGAAAGAAAAGCCTTTGTGGACTTTTTCAGCTCTGGTCGTCGTTTTCTCCTTCCCCCAGGTTTCCTGAAATAGTTATCCATGGGTGCTGTCTTGATCTCCCTACTTCACGTTATCTCGTCAACTTACTTCAGGGTGATATCTACCCCACTGCTTTACTTGCTAAGGTGCCCAAATCTCCAAAATTGCCAAACCCAATGGATATATATACATTTTTAAATTGAGATATAATACACATACATTAAATTCACCCCTTTAAAGTATACAACTCAATGGTTTTTAGTATATTTAAAAAGTTATGCAACCCTTACCACTATTTAATTCCAGAATAAAAAAAGAAATTAATATCTATTAGCAGTCACTCCTCATTCTTATCTTCCCTCAGTCCCTAGCAACCACTAATCTACTTTCTGTCTCTACGGATTTTTGTATTCTATAAATACAATATGTGACCTTTATGCCTGGTTCCTTTCACTTAGCATAATGTTTTCAAGATTCATCTACGTTGTAGCAAACATCAGAACTGCATCCCTTTTATGATTGAGTAATATTCCATCTTATGGATGTACCATATTTTGTTAACTCATTTATCAGTTGATGGACATTTGGATTGTTTCCACCTTTTGGCTGTTATAAATAATGCTGTTATGAACATTTGTGTACAAGTTTTGACACGGATATATGTTTTCATTTCTCTTGGGTACATAATTAGGAGTGGAATTGCTGGATCATATGGTAACTCTACGTTTAACTTTTGGAGGAACTACAAAACTGTTTTCCAAAGCAGCTGCTCCATTTTACATGTTCAACAGCAATGTATGAAGGTTCCAGTTTCTCCACATTCTCTCCAATGCTTGTTATCATGGTCCTTTTGATTACAGCCATCCTAGTGGCTGTGAAGTGGTATCTCATGGTTTGGATTATATTTCCCTAGTGACTAAATGAGGTTGGGCATCTTTTCATGTGCAGTTTGTTCAACTGTGCATATCTTCTATGGAGAAATGTCTATTCAGATCCTTTGCCTATTTAAAAATTGGGTTTTCTTTTCAGTGTAGAATTGTAAGAGTTTTAAAATATATTCTGCATACTAGTCCCTTATCAGATATGATTTCCAAATATTTTATCCCATTCTTTGGGTTTCCACTTTCTTGATAGTGTCCTCTGAAGCATAAATGTTTTAAATTTTGATGAAGTCCAATTTATCTTTCTTTTAAAGACTTATTTATTTATTGCCCCCCACCCCACCCCATTGCTTTTTGCACTTGCTGTCTGCTCTCTATGTGTTCTTCTGTGTCTGCTCGTCTTCTCTTTAGGTGGCATCAGGAACCGATCCTGGGACCTTCTGGAGTGGAGAGCGGCTGCTCAATCTCTTGCACCACCTCAGCTCCCTGATTTTGCTGCATCTCTCCTCTGTGTCTCTTTTTGTTGCGTCACCTTGCTGCACTAGCGCCAGCACTCCTGCACAGGACAGCACTCAGCGTGGGCCAGCTTGCTTTTCACCAGGAGACCTCCAGAATCAAACCCTGGACCTCCTATATGGTAGACGGGAGCCCAATCGCTTGAGCCACATCCACTTCCCTACAGTTTTAATTCTTACATTTGGGACTATGATTCATTTTGAAAAATTTTTAAATGCAGTGTGAAGTAGGGGTCCAACTTGATTCTTTTGCTTCATATTCAGTTATCCAAGCACCATTTGTTGAAAAGACTATTCTTTCACTGTTGAATTGTCTTGGTACCCTTGTCTAAAATCAATTGATCATAAATGTATGAGTTTATTTCTGGACTCTCAATTCTATTCCATTGATCTATATGTCTTATCCTTATGTCAGTACCAGACAGTCTTGATTACTGTAAGTTTGTAGCAAATTTTGAAATTGGGAAGTATGAATCCTCCAACTTTGTTCTTTTTCAAGATTATTTTGGCTATTCTGGGTCCCTTTTATTTCCATATGAAATTTAGGATCTGCAAATTTTGCCAAAAATAAAAGGCAGCTAGGATTCTGATCAGGATTGTGTTGAACCTGTAGAATTTGTTATCCATAAATACAGGATGTCCTTCCATTTATTTAGATTTTCTTTAATTTCTTCAATGATGTTTTGTAGTTTTCAGGGCACAAATTGCACTCCTTTTGTTAAATTGATTTCTAGGTGTTTTAATTCTTTATGATGGTATAATAAATGGAATTTAAAATTTTTTCAGATTGTTCATTGCTAGTGTATAGAAATTTAGTTGATTTTCATATGTCAACTTGTATTCAGTGACCTTACTGAACTTGGTTATTAGATCTAATAGTTTTGTTGTGGATTCCTTAGGATTTTCTACATACAAGATCATGTCATCTGCAGATAGAGGTAGTTTTACTTATCCTTTTCCATTTGGATGCCTTTTTTTCCTTGCCTAATTTCCCTAGCTAGAAGCACCAGTGAAATGTTGACTAAGAACAGCAAAAGCAATCATAGTCTTGTTCTTGATCTGAGGGGGAAAGCTTTCAGTCTTTGACCATTAATATGCTGGCTATAGGATTTTCATAGATGCCCTTTATCAGGCTGAGGAAGAAGTTCCCTTCTATTCCTAGTTTGTTGAGTGTTTTTAACATGAAAGGATGCTCTATTTTGCCAAATGCTTTTCTGTAACTGAGATGATCATGTAGTTTTTGTCCTTTTGTCTATTAATCTGGTGTGTTGCACTGATTGACTTCCAGATGTTGAATCAACCTGGCATTCCTGGGATAAATCTCACTTGGTCATGTTGTATTATTCTTTTTATGTGCTCCTGGATTCAGTTTGCTAATATTTTTTTGAGTATTTTTATATCCTTATTCATAAGGGACAATGGTTTGTAGTTTTCTTTTCTTGTGATGTCTTTTGTCTGATTTTGGTATCAGGGTAATACTGACCTCACAGAATGAGTTCAGAAGTGCCCCTCCTTTTAATTTTTTGGAAGAGTTTGTAAAGGATTGGTGTTAATTATTCTTTAAACTTTGGTAGAATTAATCAGTGAAGTCATCTGGTCCTAGGCTTTCTTTCTTCTCATGTGGGAGGCAAGTGTCCAACCACTTGAGCCACATCCACTTCCATCTTTCATCTTAAAATTGTGGATTCTGAAGGGTTGGGAAGGTAAGCAGGATATGGATCGGTAGAGAATAGTTCTAGAATCTTGGGTTCTTTTGCTAGCTTGTGCCTACTTTGTGCTCTGTGTTTGTCTTTCTATAGAGTAACACGATTTTAATTCTTATGAGGAAAAAATATATCAACTCAGACAATCACTATGCTATTGGCCCACTTTTAGTAGCTTATCTTTTGAGATTTCATTGTATTTTTCCCTTTGGTGGAGGGAAAGAAATTTCTTTCTTCTTTCTTTCTTTTTTCTCTCTTCCTCTCTCAAGTCAGAAACATGATATATTATAGAAAATCAAGACTGAAGAATAGCAAGTTTTAACTTTAAACAGCTATAGTGATTAAACTGAAACTAACTGTGAAATCTGTGGCTCTAAGAAAAAAAATCTGTGACTTCAACACTTGCCAGAAACCCAGAATAATTAGATTTTTCCTAAATGTCAAATTACTTTTAGAACTGTATTAATGTTTCTAAAACTCTGAAATTTAAGAAGGGAATTAAATAAACCCAAGGTAAAAACCCAAGGTAGAAAGCCACACAGAGTTAAGAAAGAAAAAAGAACTCTTAATCTAAAAAAAAAACAAACCAAAAAAAAAAACAATTCCAGGGATTGTAGTTTTCATTTATATGGCAGTCAGCCTTTACATATTCTGCTTTCTGCTCTTACAACCCTGACAGGAAGGCAGGGGTGAGTATTCGTTCTGCCATGTCATATATGAATAAAGCACTGGAGACCTAGAAACTTGGAAGTGATTTGTCCAGTGTTGCCCAGCTTTTAAGTGCCAGAGCTGGGACTGGAGCCAGGCCATTTCCAACCGGTAATTGTACCAGCCACTGCATCAGAGTAAAGCTACTTTAAATGACATTTAAGCCTTGGGTACTCGTTTTTCTTCCAAAGGTTGTTTCAAATTGGACCTTGTGCCTTCCATCTCACTTAACCCAAGCCCAGACTCACACCACACTCTCCGGGTTGCTCTGAATGTGCAGTGGGACAGGGCCTGTCACTGTTTCAACAATATAGTGCATATCTGGAATCTTCTCAGCAGCTATTGCCACCACCCCACAGAGTGGAAATGCCTCATGACTTTAGATCGAGAGCTGTGCCAACATCTGAACTACGGTTTCTCCTGCACAACAGGAACTGCATGACGGATTTCATTTTTTCAGAAAAGAGCAGATTTTCACTTTTTCTCTCTATTAATATATTTACTTATTATTTTATTTAAATATATACTCTATATATTACATATAAAGGAGACATATTTGGATCCAAATGTATTACTTTTCTCTGAGTCTTCAAGATTTACAGCATATAAATTCTTTGGAACATGTGGAAATAATATTTTAATTGTAATAAAGTCATAATTTGAGAATGTTACGTTAGCCTGGAATTACCATGGCAATAGCTACAAAAACCATCATTCCAATCTTTGGTATTAATTTATGACAAAAATAATGCACTGTTTACAGAATCTATAAATGTACTCTGCACAGTACTGGCATTCATTAACTCTTTGCTCAACATTTGACTCAAGGGGTACATGAAATAAAAAGTATGAAATGGACAGAAGTAGAAACAAAAGGTTACTATGCAAATATTGGGCAAAAATAATTTAAAATATTTCTATCCTAGTAAACAAAAGATAAAGTATTTCTACCCTGTACTCTGTATTTTTGAAAATGAAAAGCCATGTCCTTTCCTTCTATTGTAAACTGCCTCACGTGGCCCTATAGCTGTTGTCTAGAAGACTATTTTCTGTCACTGTCTCTAGAGGGCAGGGTCGTGATGGCGGAGGTTCGAGAAGCTATATTTAAAAAAAAAAAAAGAGAGATAGAAAGGGTATTCGCAGTACAACAGAAGAGTATTACCGCCTCAAGTCCAGGGATGCAGTTTCTATTTGCAGCTTCACCCACATGGGTGTGACCTTTTGATTCTTAACAAGAATGTAACCTCTTGAGGCCTCAGCCTCCTGCTACACATCCTGAGACTTCTTCCTCAGCTAGGATTCTATCACCCTACCTTCTGATGACTCCAGTTACTCTGACATTGTCAACCCCAGCTCCACAATTTATAGGAGCTATCTGCACTTGAGGCTTAAGTGCCACTTTCCCCTGTGATTATAAAACATGCCACCAAGAAATATTCTAAAATAGGTTTCATAAATGCTTTAAGATGTCTCATCAAAATTTAGCAAAATAGTTTATAATCTCTAGTGAATTGATAAATTCCTCCTAAGAACAGTATAGACAAACTTTTTTAGAAGTCCATAATCACTAAAGTTAATTACTGAATCTGTGGGGATTTAGAACAAGCACTCAAACATGTCTTCAGAGCCCTCGGAGATCATACTACACACTCCCCATTCCAATTTAATAGAATTTATTTTTCTATTACATTTGGTGAGAAGGCCAAAGGAATTTTTATTTATGAGGTGATTCATTTTGGCTGAAAAAAAAAAAAACCACCTGTG